>JABFPD010000471.1:0-11523 GCA_022817545.1 Cremastobaeus sp. ZL-2020 | reverse complement strand
ATATGTTTACAATAAGTAAACATGTTGTAAATATATTAGTAATATATTAAGAATGTATTAACAATATATTCAAAATATATTTTGCGTTTTACTAGGGAAGTGAATTTTCACATTCGAATTGAATTAATTAAAGAGACGCTGATTTTAAAATTGCTTTAAACTGAGATTGAGGTATCTATAATACTACTTTCTCGGGTGTTAAGGAAATTTTCTGTTCGGAAAATTTGTTTAACACACGAGTTACAAAATTTGTCACTGGTATTAGCGATTCTTCGTGTATCTGCTGTATTCGAAGTTTTTTATCTATGATGGACGAGAAATTCTTCAGTAAATCCATACATGAAATAAAAATTTTGTTGGTAGATTAAAAACGGTAGTTTGAATTGGAAAAATACTTTGTGGCTACAAAACATAAAAATATATTATCCAAGTCATAGGTTCGAGTTTATATGCTTTTGCTTTCATAAAGGAACTTAATAGAAAAACATTGAAATATTTCTGGTAGATTAAAAACGATAGCAATGAATCGGTAAAAGTTTGTTGTTACAAAGCACAAAAATATATAGAGTCCATGCGTCTGATTTTATAAAAGAGAACGTGGACTCTCTGAATAGATGAAATGTTTATTTATATAAAAAGCACTTGAATACAATTTTTCTGTAGAATTTAAACAATTTCCCATTTCGTTCTTTCAACGGTATCTATCGGAAAAACTCATCTAATTTCATTCGAAACTAACGCAAGACACTCAAAGATGGCGATCACATCATTTTGACAGCGATGGCTAATTTTTCATTAGTTTCTATGTACGTGTTGAAAATAATACGACCAACTTAATATCTCGAAACGTTCAGACCACTTCGTGCCGGAGGTTCATATCTCGGCTGTTCGGGATACGTGCGCTCTTGGCAACCTTTGAAGGGTTTGGTTCTTGGCCCTTGCGACACGTACGTCGACATCCGAGCTCTAATCTTTTCTTGCGCATTGTCTCTTGCGCTCTCGGATTCACCGACACACGTTTCTTAGGCATCGAGAAGCGCGCTCTGGCTACTTAAGTGGCTTGGAAGTGATTTTAACCTGACGACGTCATTCAGGCACTCCCATTGTTCCCGGTTCCTGACTTACTAGTTTCCATTCACGCACCATCGATGTTTTCAGACTCCCGGGTACGGAGTCATCGACACGTAAAGAACAACCGGGTTTGCCCCTCTAATTTATCTCGATTCTTAACTCGTGTGTCATTTTTTCGTCTACCGAAATGCCGCGCTGTTGTTGAGTAAACAAATGCGCACTCTGGTATAAATTTTTTCATTTACTGAAAAAACGTATTAGTAGTTTTCATTAAATTTTGCTATCATTGGTAGTTGAACTGAAGGTCAACTAAAAAGTTCAGTCAAATCTACTACCAAAAACATACAAAACCTTTTTGAAATTAACTTTTCAACATTTAATTACTAACGAGGAAGTAAAAAGTTGGAACTCAATAGATAAAATAAAAATCACTTGGATGGTACACGCACGAAAGCACTACTGATTCATATGTTATCGAATAAACAATAACAGTGGAAATCGTGGAATGCGCAATGATGTCGCAGCGGGGCTGACATGTAAACAAATCGTTTGTTCCGAAACTTCCGAAATAAAAGTATAACAGAATTAACTCATACTTACCAACAATACACTGGGAAAAAAGACCGCTGATACAGTCCCAAACGACGAATGCGTTATTAGCAATGTTGGCGATACTGTCCTAGTTATGGCTTTGGGGCTGAATCAAGAGCAAAGTAATACTGGAACAGTGTTATTTTGCTAGTATTAGTATACAATACTGCAGCATACATTGTATATCAGTTGTAAACATAAAATAGTAACAGTATTATTTGCCAATGGTAGTAACCCATACTGAATCAGCAGATTCTTTTACTCAGTGTACATTTAACTGTCGGTAATTACAAAATTATATATAAACTTGACCCATTTTCATAAATAACAGAGACCAACGTTTGTTTAATAACTTTAATATAATTATCTAATCCAGGCAGTCGAACTGATGTATACAGTTGATTCAACGAAGTGTTGTTAATAGTCACCATCGTATTATCCTGGTACACAAAACTTAGTACTTTAGGCTGAAAAAAATGAGCCTGGAAAGTGAGAAACATACAACCGAAATATCCTCAATTTTTCAGCAAAAATAATCACACTCGTTTTTTTATTATTTTATATATAAAATAAAATCCTATAAGTAATTATGGCTGTTGTAAACAGTAATTCATTCTCATATTACTTCGAAAAACTTTAACATTATGATTGTGATTATTTGAAAAGTGAAGTTATATTACAAATAGAGAGTTTATTTCTCGAATCTTCCAGTCAATACAAGTTCGACGTTTCGGTCACACATTTTCTAAGCCTTTTGAAAGAATTTTCTAATAAAATAATAAATAAATACAATATAATAAATTTGTAACATTGAATAAAATAAATACAAAAATAAAAATAAATATTACCTCGATGTTACGTTAACAATAAATAATTGACTAGTGTGTTTTTGTCATTGCTTATTACTATCAATTCTTGTCAATTTGCTTGTTATAAATCGAATATTACTGTTACTTATTTACAAGTTGTCCGTTTTCATTTTGTCGCTTTAAGGAGGATCAACACCTTTTTTAATACAGATTTCGAAAGTATATATATTCGAGATAAATTTTCCAAAAGTTCATAATTAAATTCCTCAAAATAACAATTCTGTGCGCGTTTGAAGTCGAGCGTGTCAGATATTCGAAAACCAGTTTTTCGGACTCTTAAGACCTCAAAAACACTGAAGACGAAAATGAGCTGTTACCAGGACTAAGTACCCGACATCAGTCATCAACAGGTCGTAGGGATAATTTGCAACAGGCCCAGGTATTGATTACATATCATAAGTTCCTTGACTTAATAATCTTTTGTATGAATAATACATAAAACTTTAAACGCGTTTTTCTCGAAACCATGTTTTTTGAGTTCGTTGTCATCCCCCAAGCTACAATCTTCATTCGATTTTAATGATTTTTCGTCCCATTTGAAGCAAATTAAACTCTCTTCAGTTGTACGTAGGGCATTTTTAATATTTTGATAATTAGTATTTTTCTCGTCAAAAAAAATGAAGGTAAAAAATTGACATTTTTTTAAATTCGCGCCATTTGACGAAAAAAAATTTTTCCCGGAAAATCCTATGTACAATTGAAACTATGTCTTTCTAGATTATAAAAAACATGTTATCATCTGCTTCAGATAATTACAGCCGAAGCTGCGATGACAACCAGTAAAAAAAGGCACCTCCGGAAATTGCAATTTTTCATATGAAATTATAAATACTTTTCAATAAAAAAAACCTAAAATTAACTCCGATGTATACTTTATTGAATGCAGAAAACCCGATCAATTTATCACGTCCCAGTGCAGAGAAAAAAAGTCCTTAAAACGAGCAATGTTTTGTTTTGCGTCACAGTGTTGATCCCCCTTAACAGTTATATTAAAAATATTAAAGTTCTTCTTTAATTTTGAAGTGACACAGTTGAATTCATGTCTTTGCCAAAATAGCCTTTTAGAAGTACAATGTTGATTAACACATTACCTGTACAAAATTCACGCACACATAGCAACAGTGAGCCAAAAGAAGATAGAAATACAATAAAACATAATCGACGTATAAGGTTATCCTTTAGTCACGTAATACCAATACTAGTTTATAGAGCACACCAACAACGATTCGTGACTTTGTACAGATAATGTGTCAAGGAAAACATTCCGAAAATATATTGAAAAAATAAAAAATAAATTTTCGTTATGATATGTAAATTTCAATTGTTTTTTTCAAGTCCCGTCTTTAAGATTTTAGCAGATTGACTTGCAACTGAATTAAAGCATATTTACATAAATTTTCAAGTAATTTTTTTACAGTGTACTATTATATTATGGAATTTCGGTTATATTTTTTTCACTATTCCAGGTTCGTTTTTTCAGCCTGAAATACTGTGTTTGTTGTACGAGGAATACTGAAATATTAGTTGTACAGTCAGCAAAATTAATACCTGGCATTTTTTACCTGTCTTTCTTTAACCTACTGACAGGTGTAGACTAAAAAGAGAGAAATCATTTAAAAAAACATCCAGGCATTGATTTTGCTGACTGTACCCTGCTGTTTTCAACTAATTTTGTCAGTAAATTCTACTCTACTGAAAAGTCGTGAAAAGTAGTAAATTCGACTTTTTCAGTTAAACGCAATGTGGTGCTGACATTTTTGGTTGTGCTGATTAACTAGAATAGTTGATGCATGTATTAAACTATTTCTATTTAATTTCAACTAAGGCAATTTTTCTTACACGCAGAAAAAAATTACATTAAAAATTACTATAATTTTCATAATAATTACTGAACTAAACTGTAATGAAGGGACAAATCCGAAATATGGGAGACTTTACCTGAAAAGAACAGTAAAATTTATCTATCTGACCATAAATAAAAACCATATTTCCAGTTACCTGAAAAGAACAGTAAAGTTTGCTATAGCAAACTTTACTGTTCTTTTCAGTAAAGTTTGCTATAGCAAACTTTACTGTTCTTTTCAGGTAAAGTCTCCCATATTTCAGATTTGTCCCTTCATTACGGTTTAGTTCAGTAATTTTTAATGTACTTTTTTTCTGCGTGCACAACGTAGCGAATACAAACGTTGATGAATATATAGAAAATTGTAAAAATTGAGAAGACACTAATGAAAATGATAGTACCAAAGAATATACACCTTCAATATACATAAAACTAGCTTTTAAGTTGGTTTGAAAAATTTTCAAACTAGGTGCAAAAAGTCCATTTTTCGCTCCACTATAGCATCGGGAAAAGTAGCATATCAGTCTTGGCGCAGTGGCGTTCTCGGCAATAATATACTATAATTCATAAAATCTTTTATTCGCAGTCGGTAAATACTTCGGTGGACGATTTATGTCGATAAGAATGTGTCATCTCACATGACAACACATGCTTTCGTTTCATACGTCTTTGTTTACGTTATAAGTACTGATCAGTGGTAAACAATGGAAGACCGCAAAAACTATTTACGAGAATAGTATATTACCGCCGAGGGCGCCACTACGCTCGAGACAAGTCCGCTATTTTTTACGAAGCGCAGTAAAAATTGGAATTTTCGCTCCTTGAAGTGAAAATCGCTCGAGGGCGTAGCCCGCCGAAAGCGCGGTCTCCACTCCGCAGAAGCAAATTGTTCCACTTTTCTTCGCGCTAGAGTCGTGAAATAATATATATTCTGATTGGTGATGTAGATTCTCAAATAACTCCTTTTTTGCTCGGTGAATCAATAAATAGTATTCTATCTTACCGGTTTGAAGTAAATCATAACCATAGTAACAATGGAATAAAAGTTCCTTCTATTGAAAAATAAAAATCATTTTATTTTTTTCTTTTAGGTCATTTTTTTAAAATGACCTAAAATGATTTTTTTAAAAAATAACTAAACCGTACTAATCATTTACGGAATATTTGTGGAATTTATCCATTTAATTGATGAAATAAATGAAGAAAATATAAAAGAAATAATATTAATAACCAATAATTTACCAAAATGTTCAATTTTCATGTCATATATATAATTAAAAAAGTTCCTTGTAAAATGCTAATGATAGTTATGGTAATTTTATTAAAAATTATGTAATTATACATGAATTAGCTGTGTAAAAATCTATAAACCTAGCAAATTTATTTCGATTATTATTGGCATTTTACGATGTTATTTTTTGTGTGTATAGATAAGTGGAATCAGTTGATAAACTAGTTGTGTTCTAAATCCATTAATGAAATAATATTTGATGTTTTATAAAATGATCAGAAAAAAGGAATAGATTTTACCGACTGAAATTTATCGACAGCCGGACATTAGATATGGAGAATTTTTTTCGATAATTCTTATTGAAATAAAATGAATCAACATTGAATTTTCCAGAATTTATTTTTCAATAGATATAATTTAATAATAATGAAACCATTTTTAACGACATTTTTTAATTCGACTTTTGAACTCGGTTTCTGATTAATAAGCATAACTTAAATACTCTGCCGATAACAACAATTACATAATTTTTATATAAATCATGAAATAATCCGCATGTAATCTGTTTACTAAAAATTTATTTAATGATACCTCAGTCCTATGTTTCATAAGTTATATAATTTCTGGCAAAAATTTAATTGCAAAACATTGAAATTTAATATATATGATTAAAACTTAATTTAAATTATAAGTTTAGAAATACATATATGAATTACTGTCTTAACTTACAAAGTTGTCTATAAATGAATCTGAGAAAATATGTTAATTTCAATTGATTTCAACGTAATATGAATATTCTCCACTGAAACACGCTTTCCACTCATATCAGTTTCACCTGAAAATCTTCTACTTATTTGAAGAAGATTACATTCGTCAGTTTTTTTTATTCCTTCTATCAAAACTTTCGAGAATATTTCACACAGACGAATACGCATACATCGTATACATGGAAAATGTATTAGAATCCCGATTAATTCTTATTTTAAAAAAGTGAAAATTTAATAAGTAAAAAAATAATATAAACTCTTTACATGCATTTATTTGGTGTATCTTTCCTTCATTAATAAGTATCGGTAATAATCTTATATCATCCTTGATGTATATGTAACAATATGCTCAAATAATTTATATCATGTTGTTTTTTTATTTTTGCGCAAGTTTCTTAAAAATATATTCTATATATTATGCGTCAAGGGAGCTAAGCAAGCGAATATCCACGAGTGTGACGTAGGCAACGTGCTAGCAGCTCGGACCTGCTAACTCTGTTAATCGCGTTAGCTCCCGAGGAGCATACGATATTATATATGTCACTGGTATACTTTTAAAACACAATACGAACTGTGTTTTGAATGCTCCTGCGACATAAAAGCCTTTTTGACTGGATAACTGTCCAGCAATATTTTACTTATTACAATATTCATTTGATGTTATTGCAATATAATAAAATTATACGAAATGAGAAGCAGCTAAAAGCAGCTTCTAGCCAATATGAAAAATATACTTCTTTATACATTATAAAAAAGTTGTTCTCTTTTATTATTTAAAAATGAAAATACGATAGATATTAAAAATAATTATCTTCAGCAATTTTAGCATATCACATCTAATCACTTTATACTTTTAATATAAGTTTTCATATGATAATGTGGTGGCGCTGGCGTAAAAACTGGATTTCCCTCTGTATCAAGATAATCTGAATATTTAAGTTCGAAAATTTCTTTCATGCCGAACTTTTCACATAATTTTCCAGAAAATGCGGAAGAACAATCCACTCGGAACATATCGAAGCCGTACTGTTCAGCAAGTTTTCTGTAACAAATGGCGAATTAAAGTATATATGATATAGTAACTGCACTCAAATTGTTATAAAATAACAAATCAATTTGAATTTCATCCAAACTTATTAGAAAAAGACTACTATTAATAGCTTATAAGTGCAACGACACTGTAAAAACTTGACCTCAAAAGCGTTCCATAGAGAACGTTTTGTTCCATAAAAAGTTTTATTTATATTTACCGTTCTGTATAGAACATTTCAACCACTAATAACGCTTTAAACGTTCTCCTGAGAATGCTTATGAAGCCGAGATTTTACAGTGGAGTGCATATCCACACACTTGTTCCTAAAAAACCTCCATTGAACACTTTTTTCAAAAATAAGTATAATTAAATTAATTTAATCCAAATACGACTACTTGGTGTGTAAAGTTATATTAGACTATAAAATTATAAGATATACTACAAATTTCATATTAATAGTTATACGAGCAAATCCAGAATTAAGTGACCGTTAGCGGTAAAAAAGTGGTTTTTTCAAATGAGTGGCACACTCTTGAAAACCGATTGGTCGTGTTCCTGGGGCCCTAAAGGAGTGAAAAAACATAGGGTTCCATTTATCATCGGTTGGTGACACCCCCAAAAGTGGGCAAGTATGCATTTACCATGATTAAATGAAAATCGACGAAAAAAATAAGTAAAATTATATTCAAAGCATTACATTTCCAAGTGTTATTACTATTGGTGCTTCAGAAATTCCTCAAGGGCTTCTACAAGGTCAATAAAGTTGTGCGCCAGGATATTTAGGCGCCAGAAAATAATAAATATTACATATAAATAATAATTTGCGTACAAATTAAATTTGCTATTTTTAAATATGTCCTAAAATATTTCCTAATTTTACGCACAAATATTTTAGCAAAAAATTATTCACTCGATGACTCAAATCGTTCAACATGGTATCAGTCGTGGGTGACGGAAACTGTGAGTCGACCTGGTGCAAAGGGTTTAACGTACAATGTAAAAATTACGTGAAAAAAAACATTCATTGCACTGTCTCTGAACTTATCTTGACTGTAAATAAGATGATTCCGAAGTATCTGACACATGTCTTTAGAGTGAATCATCAATTCAAAACGATGGATGCGATTAAGAAAAGCTTGAATGATAATGAAGCTCATGTTGTAGTTGATTTTTCACAAAATTATGTGTGTAAATACGCGGAAGAGATTCAAAGTTTTCATTTTGGTGCTTCTAAGAGACAAATTTCTTTGCAAACAGGAGACTTTTGGATTAAAAATGATTCGGGAGAAATAAAGTTTGAATCTTCTGCTTCATTGTCTGATTGTGTACGCCATGATGCTGCAGCAGTTTGGGCTTTATTGCAATCGGTCATTGAAAAAATACGTCAATTAAAACTCGATTAAAAAAAATTCACTTCCAAAGCGACGGCCCAACTACGCAATATAAAAACAAAAAGAATTTTCGTTTGTTTAATTTTTTTTGTAAAAAGTTACAGTTGGAAAGCGCATCATGGAATTTTAGGGCCGCTGATGGCATAGGCAGTAGTATCAAATCAATGTGCGATACAGAAGACAGGAGTAATCTCGTCAAATGTCAAAAAAGTAAAATCGATGTATTTTTCGTACACTGAGAAAATATTATATACAAAAATTACTATACAGTATCGTAAACTAATCGGACATTTTACGTATTGTCTAATTTAACAAAAATGTAATTTGAAGTACCTTAAATCTGGTCAATTGTGTTATAATTATGTTTAGAAGTACCATAATGTATAGTAAAAGTTATGATATTTATAGTTTTTCTTTTGATACTTGGATTTTCCGATTAGGTTAACATAATGTATAGTAGTTTTTGTACATAATATTTTCTCAGTGTATACTTGAAGCGATTATTTAAATATTTATGTATTTAATAATCGGACTAAATCAAATTTGGATATATTTTTTTGTAATAAGTTACAATTTCGACAACCAATTACTTTTGATAATAAAGACACTGAAACAAATACCGTCACTAGAATATATTTATTTCAGAGTACTCAGACAAAATGTTTTTCTTTTTTTAGGAGATATTGCTTTTTTCTATCAGTGTGTACTGTCGATGGTAATCATTAGGTTCATTTATGTACATTTAAGAAGCCACTGTTTTTTATAGCATCAGATTATTTCCTCAAACTTTTTCAAACTCAACATCCAAAAAACTTTTTTACAGTTCTTTTTCAATTTTGTATGAACGTTAACATATAAAAATTTTGAATATTATATTGAGCAGGCTTTTGATAAGCTGTATGTACATCAGTTAATCACTGTTTACAATGAATTTACGTAAATAAAGTTGTAAGATTCATATTTTACATGCATTATTAAAGCACGCGTCCATATCAAGAATGATTTATAAATGCATAACATTCATTCAAGTTAATTGAGAAAAATTGAAATCCCTAATTAATCCTAGGGTTTACGAACGTGTCAAATATATATTTTGATCGTTTTTAGGTTGAAAAACTTTTGTACATAGTTTTTTTTCGATTTTGAAGATCACATGAGTGTAACACCGGAATTAAAAGTGTTACTTTATTATTACCAAGCAGAATCATTTGAAGCTAATTGTTAGAGTCAAACATATTTTGCTGCAAAGCCCTGATTAGGCATGATTATGCATATAAGACTTACCTGAGTATTTATATAATCATTTTGATTTTTATAATCACTAGTAGGTAAGAAAAATCTGAAATAAAAAATTAATCGAAAATTCAATGGAAAACAAGTTTGACACACACAAAAATTATAAGCTACGCAGACAACTACTATGTTATGTAATGATTTATCCGTGTTAAAGGTAGGTGATACCCAATATTAATTGTATAATTCTTAGATTATAAAAGTTATAAATAAACTTTATTACATCTTATAATTGGTGTTACTGTAAATAAAATTTAGGAATTATAAAACATTCTAAACATCTGCTTGTATAAAATCCTCATATTGTCCTTTATGTCAGTGGATTACCAAAAACATGGTGAAAATTAGACACAAATAAAAAGACCCGTCTTCGAGGGCTTTGCCCGGGAATGAAGGGTCTTTTTTTTTGCTGCCTTAGAGTAAAAAAGCTACTTTGCTGCCCGCAAAAACTAAAGTTCGATTTTGTGAAGATATGATAAAAAAGTGATGTTGAAGCTGGCAGGAAATTCAAAACTAGAGTTATGTTTGCGATTTTTGGTATAACTTAGAGTTTATGGAACAGTTCTGGAGTTATTGCTTTGCTCAAGCTTTAAGCTAGTTTTAATTTTAAGGCCAGTAGAATTTTTGTTTGCATGAAAATCGCTGACTTTTCATTTCATTTCCTGCTAGCTTCACCACCATCAAAAATACTATACGTCCCACGGGTGAAAAATAGTAATTTTTTCCCTAGGTAAACAGTGTAACGGCGTCAACAATGTAAGTAGCGCTCAGTAGTATATTTTGCACCAAAGGAAATGAGATGAAAAATCCGTTCTCGTGAGTGAAGTTTGCAAGCCGCACCGAAGGCGAGGTTTGCAATCGCAAGAGAAACGAGTTTTTCCTCATTTCCCATGGTGCCAACGATATTTTTCGTCACGAGTGAAGGACAAAACCCATTTTTCAAAAACTCCCAAGGGAGAAAAGTGGGGTTTTTCTTCGTGTGTGACCAAAAAATAGTTAACTATACGAAGATGACAGCCCGTGGAAAGCGGGCTTAACTTCCAAATTAATGCAGGAATGACAAAAAGTAAATTTGAGTGATCTCATGGGGGCGAAATAAAATCTCGCTCCCGATATCATGAATACACTGAAAAAATCTATATCTACATGCATATGAATGTCACATACACTGAAAAACGGATTCAGTGAAATTACAGCATATATTACTTGAAAATGGATGCCAGTATCATACTTGAATTTTACAGTTGATGAATCAGTAAATTATTTACAGCATTATTGCTGGAATTTTCTATTACAAACTGTGAATGTCATTGAAAATATACTGAATAAATGAAGTTGAATTGTCATATTCATAGTATATTATTCAACTAGTGAGTACAGCAGAGGCTTCTCCCACCGAGTGAGAAGGACAGCACGAGCGCAGCGAGTGCCTGG
>JABFPD010000470.1:0-11524 GCA_022817545.1 Cremastobaeus sp. ZL-2020 | reverse complement strand
ATTATTTCTTATTTCCACTAATTTTTCTTAGCATTACAACAGATACCATTTCATGATCCATCTACTTTAATAATTTAAAAATCAACAAGTTATATTATCTACAAGTTATATATTATCTAAATCTACAAGTTATATATTATCTAAATTATTAGTAAAATTGATGATTTTGCATTAAGTATTGATTCAAAAAACTTCAGACATAAAATGGCTCTTTTTTGTGTAAACAGAGAAATATTGAAAAAATCATAAAAACATTTGAAATTTAACTTTGTTTTGTTTGTTGTAATTTGTCTAGGTAATTCTAATATATAAAAGAAAGGATTTAATTATTGTCTCAATGTATTAATCCCATATTTGATGCATACCATATTTGAACAACTTACAACTATGCAGATGAAAACATAGAAAATGAGGCAACTGAATCTACTGAGGAAGAGGAAAGTCTGTTTGCGTACTTTCATAAATATATGGACAAAGGAAATTTATTTGAAAAAATTGAAACGCCAGTTACGGCAAACCGAGGTGATATTATAATTATGTTATTAACTCTTGGTTTGATTAATAAGGAGGCCACCAGAACTGGTAAAAAATTTTTTCTCAATCGACCGAAGTTACTTTAAAGCAAAAATCGAAGCGATAAAAGTAACTACGACAGCGAGCATCTACGAGATTTTATATAAAATAATAAAAGTAGCGGTAATTTGAAACGTGTAATTCAACAGAAGCCAACAATTGATGAATGCATAATTTTATTAATTAATTAAATGAAACAACAAAGAAGAAAAATTTAAATTCATTGCATTACCTACGTTTTTATTTAGTATATTATAGAATATCCAACGATTGAATAAGAAAACAGAAGTATAATCTATCATGAAACCAGCAGCAATTCATGATAAAAAAAAATAATAAAAAAATAATTAAAAAAAAGTCAAATTGTTTGCGCATAAATTCTAGATCAAATCTAGTTCTCATTGGACTTAATACTTTTTCCAACAAAATGAAATAAAATGAAATAAGTCAAGTGTCCACTGATTTTTGCAATCAAAAACAATATTATCGTGTATTCAAACAGATGAGATTGATTTGAATTATAACATGTTGGATGCAAATGCGAATAATATATCATAGTTACGTATCGAAACGCGCGAATTTTAGCAAAGTTTAATTGTTCTCGAAAGCAATAAGAATCGTCGTTATCTTTTTTATGAATAAAACCTCGACTGTGCGGAATAAAATCGGGGTAACTAATTAACGTATTTAACATTGGAAACAAGAGTTTATTAGCTAATGTATAGAAAAGCCTACGACCAATCAGAAATGATTTCACGATTCCGGTATTCCGCGTAAGAATTAAGAAAGCCGGGGAAGAAACGGAACAGTGTCGATCAAGAAGACTAGTGTCGATGATAGTGAAGCTAGCACTTAACAGATGTCGCTGCATTACCCGAAATTTTTAAACAATTCAATGATCGCTGATTTAATCATTTCAAATAAAAAATTCATTAAAATCATGCTTTTTAATAAATTTTTGTAAAATAAAGTGGTTTTATATATTGTTTATCACGTATGAATTGAAAGAAAATATGCAATGCATAAAAAATATAATTATTTACTTTATTTATTTATTTAATTATTTAAAAATTTTGAAATAACGAAAAAAAACTTTTACATTCTTGGTAAAATTTCATTTAATAAAATTATTCAAACGATGGAAAAAACGGCCAAGAAAAAAGTTTTACTCAAAGGGTTAAAATGGTCCATGTTGTCTTCAGTTCATCTGTTCATCAACTTCATGTAAAGATTTTGGATAGAAACGAAAACAATTTCTAAAAGTGCAACGCATGAAATTCAAGTTCTATTAATTTCATTGAAAAAATGGTTATTGAAAATATTTCAGCTGAACAAAAGCAAAGAAGAATTGATCTCATTACAGAAAGATGAACTATATGTTGAAGTCATATTGTTATTTCCATTCAGTACTTGTGCAATGATTAAAGTTATATAATATAATGTTGTCTGTTATTGTTCATGACAAATATCGGTGCCAATTGTGACATACAACACCGTTAAAGGTAGACATACAATTTTAATGATATAATTTAACACTTACCAATACAATTAAGAAGCAAATGTCCACCGGTGTGATTCAATTATAGTACTAGATATATTTTTGTAAATTTGTAATGTAAAAGGTTAATGAATTATTACTTGTTAATTATTCATGATCTCAGTCTACCTTTAGCTAATGGTAATGCAAGTTGCAATGATTCATTTGAATTTAATTACTTGTTTTTGATACAATGAAAATATATATTTGTTTAATTAATGATTTGATTTTATTATCCCAGTTACAGAATAATGAAAGAAGAGCTCACCTTTTGCATTGAATTTATTCATAAAAGTTTAAATATACAAGTCGAAGTTTAAGGACTAGTGTTTTTGAAAATTATTTAGGTAAAAATAAAACTAATATTTTCTAACTGAAAATCTTTACTAGTAAGAAATTCTCATCATGTGACATAAATTTTTTCACTAAAACATTGGTACAGGACTTGCAATTGAAATTGATGAAATGGATGCACATTCATGTGCAAGAACTCAAACATTGGTAGTCTGGATGGCTGATCTTTCAGGTGGTGGCAATGTTCAAAACCGTGCTGCACTACTCACTGCGACCAAGTGTATTATGTGCTGTAATATATACTTTTCTGTTAAGACTTGCGGTTGTTAAAATAAAACATCAGTATTTTATAGATATCGCATTTGTAATTTTATTACCTTCCACCCATTATACCCTTAGCTACTTAATTGAATTACAAGATTTTGATTAGTTAATGAAATTATACTTACAATAATTAATGAACAGCTGACCATTTTTGTATTAATTGTATATTTATATAAGAAATTTTCAACTCAACAAAAAATGTAATAAAAAACTTGTTCATTGATGCATAAAGAATTTAAGAAAAATCTGGTCAAATTTTCAATTAATATCTTAGTAATAATTAATTGATTCTTATTTGTCAACAATTAATTCTGTATTATTGTTTCTTTTACACAGACGACTGAAATTCATTCTCCATAACAATATTCATATATACTCTTGTTAATTATTAACAACTTTCTTTTTTTTCAAAAAGGCGTTAGGTTAAAGTACAGAAAGGTAGTCTTACAACGGACACCAAGGTAAACTGTCGGTAATATCGCTTCTATGTGACGTGTTGTGCTGCCATCTGACAGCGAAATAAAAATATTGTAAGTTACTATGGTAACAACAAGCGAGTGTCGAAGCTTCACTTCGATACAAATAGCCGTGGCGACAAGTCACTTTGTGTGAATCAAGGAGAAATAAAGACGTTATTAAGAACAAATAAACCAGTGTTTGTTTTGTGTTGTAAACCAGAGAACTTCTGCTGCAATAACTCCTACATAAACACTGATAAATAAAAAGATTCAGTTTCGGGATAAATTATATAATTTATTTAATGTCTTTAGCAAAATTACCACTGGCGCTTCGCGCCGAGTACATATAATTTTTAACGATAGTACAAGCTGAGTCGAGAGATAAAGCGAGAAACACGAGCGTGCATGCAAGCAAGCACAAGGCACCCTCAACACTATTGTTGCAATGATTGTCACGCTGATCGCCCTGAACAATGGTGCGAAGCGACTACGAGTGTAAAAATCTAATAAACAGCAAGCAAAAGAACGAAAATATGTCTACTTAGAATTTGGCCCCTGCCGGTAGGCAATACTCCTGTCCGCTGTGTATCGCGAGAACCGAGCGCGTGAATTCAAACCGAGAAAGTTCACTACTCGCGCTTAAGTTACTAACGGAACCGAGAATTAATCCAAAGAGGGGCGGTAACCCTAATCGCGAGATGAGTGGAAGCTTGATCAACCCTTGTAGTTAGTCGACGGAAAAGTCAGGACGCACGACCCTTGAATCTCAAACGTCGTGGTAGATTTGGTAGGAAAAGGCTTTTGGAAGCGACTCGAATCTCGAGTGCGCAAACGGGGAAAGATCCAGGTTTTTTAGTTATACTTAACTGAGGGCGGTTGCCCGGAACCCACGGCGAATACACGATGGCACCCCGTTGTCCGTTCTGCGAAGTCCAGCTCCTCCAGGTCTGCTGCGCTGTACCTCAAGGCCTGAAAAATATCATGCATAGCATGCGAAAAAGGACTGCTCAACGGGCTAATCCGCCCGAGACCGAGAATCTCTCGGCGAAGACTGTCGTTCGCTGTGACACTTCGGAGCTCGATGGCTCGGTTGAGCGAGGCGCATCGCGTCGCGCCTGGATGCCTTGTGGTGGGGGTAACTTCTCCTCGTGTCCTCGAGCCCCTGATCGCCTTCGCGGTGACGACTAGCGAGCGCGCTCGGCGAAATAAAATAATCCAAAATAAAGAAAGCCATGCATGTTTTTCAGCGGTTTTTATTTGCAAGAATGGATTACGGGGGGAGCAGAGGTTAGCGATAATTCGCAATCCCGGCCCCTGTGAACGCATCGCGTTCACACACTTCGAACATGCGTTAATTTAGCCCATTTTAATCGTAAATGTACGTCCCAGCGCAAACTGACCTTGCCGATGAGGGTCCAGGCTTGCCATCTCCTGTTGCGGATGACTTTCTCGATCGGAACTCCAATCTCGAGCCCGGAGGCGCGAACCACGAAGACCTTTCGGTTGCGCTCGATCACCTTTGCAGTGTGGTCCATCAATGCATCTCGGAGATGATTCCACCGGTCAATGCTGTAATCCACGTACAGTGGGGCCCTGCGATTCGGTGGCGGGCTAACAGGGCGAAGCACTGGCGTGGGGATATACTCTGGACCTTCATCAGGGAGACCGTGAATGTTCTCGGGAATATATTCGCTCAGATGCTGAACTGAGCCGAGAAACGCTACCTCAGGTTCGGAGGGAATATCGGCACAGTCATTCTGCACAATTACCTCAGAGTCTGATGAATATTCGGATGAATCGTCGACTACCATTTCAGCTTCTGCATCTCTAGTGGCCGGCGGGGCCGCCTCACTGCTCGAAGGGGATTCGGAAGTGATCGAGTCGTTGTCCGGAGTGACTTCGACGGGACTTTGCGAGGGAGAATCGGAGTCTGCGCTTGCCGAAAGCACTTCGTCCACAACAGCGGCCGCGAGTTCGGCCAGGTTAAATGCAGTACAGCCTAGCTCTTGAAGGAGCTCCTCGGCGTTGAAGTCGATGTCCAAATCGAGTACGTCCGACATGATAAAATGCTGACTAGCGAGTGTCGGAAGGAAAAGAAAGCGCCCGAATTAAAAAACGAGGCGCTATAATTAGAGCGATAAGCATAGCTTATCAGATCAAGCGCGCGAACTGTTTTTGAGCATTTTCGATTATCGAGAATCTCGAATTCGATTTGACTTCGCACATTTCGAGTGCTATTTTCCGCAGGGACTCGATTAATGAAATCGTTGATTACGTGAGATTTTCATCGATCACATTTTCGATTGGTAATTTACACAATTGCGTGACGTTTCGCACGAATTGTGATTTTGCCGTTTTCACTTTTACCACTCGAACTACGTTATCGCTACCCTTGGTGAGTTCGATGATGCGACCGAGCAACCATTGACAGGGGGGGGCGTTTGCGTCTTTAAGGATCACGATGTCATTAACTTTATAATCGTCGAGTTTTCGTTGCCATTTTTCATGATTTTGTAGGGTACAGAGATATTCGTTCGACCATTTCTTCCAAACGGATTGTACAATCCTTTGAACGTGTTGCCATCTGTCAAGGCGATTCTCTGCTAAATCTAAGACGCTTTGCTGTGGTGGTGCAATCAGGGGGCCACCGACCAGAAAATGCCCTGGAGTAAGGTAATCTAAGTTTTCAGGGTCGTCGTACACTTTCGTCAGCGGCCTGGAATTAAGGCATGCTTCCACTTGACACAAAAGTGTGGAAAGTTCTTCCCAGGACGGCAAAAATTTTCCTAGGGCCCGTTTTAAATGAAATTTCACGATTTTTATTCCACACTCCCACAGCCCGCCAAAGTGCGGTGAAGCTGGTGGAATAAAACGCCAATCAATATTTAACGATGTTAATTCGGTTATCCAGGCCGGGTCAGAGTTCATTTGCCTCGCTAATTTCCGCAACTCGGCGCTAGCACCCTGGAAATTCTTCCCGTTGTCGCTGTACATGCAGCACGGGTTGCCGCGTCGGCCCGTAAATCTGCGAAACGCCGCGAGGAAGGAGGGGGTGTCACATCCGGTCACAAGTTCGAGATGCACCGCCTTGGTGGAAAAGCAGACGAACAGCATCAGGTACCCCTTTCTCGAATGCTGACCACGGCCTTTCGCATCGCGAAAGGGAATCGGCCCTGCCATGTCTACCCCGGTATGCGAGAAAGCGCGCGAAGGGACACATCTCTCTCTCGGGAGTGATCCCATAAATTGAGAGGAAAGTTGCGCTCTTTCTCTAACGCACGGCACGCAAGCGTTAATAGTGGATCGTACGATATTTCGCGCATTTACAACCCAATATTCGGTACGCAGAATATTCAGAGTAATCTGAATTCCTCCGTGCAACGAAAGAAGGTGTTGATGTTTGATTAATAGTCGCGAAATACGGCAATCAGGGAGGATTATCGGGTGTTTCTGTTTCTCCGATAAATTCGATGATTTTAATCTCCCGCCCAGGCGGATCAGCTGGTTTTCGTCAAGAAAAGGGTCAAGCTTGACGAGAGACGAAGAGTTCGCGATTGTTTCACCCCTTTTCAGCTGACTAATTTCATTGCGGAAGAATTGGTGTTGTAAGTATCGAAAAACGAGGATCTTCGCATTGCGAAAATCGGTTAGAGACAACGTGCATGTTTCACGAACGTCTTTCAGCGTTCGAGTTGACCTGAGGAAGCGCGTCATATAACTCGCAACTCGCAAAATCTTGTTCCATGATGAAAATTTTGCGAACAGAGGGGACTCATCGGTCTGGGCGAGTAGCGCTTGTGTTTCTGTCAGGCTCTTTCGCATTTCTTCTCGAGTTTGGACAATCTCAAACCCGACATTACTCTCAAGTGATGCGAGGAATGGCGGGCCATGCCACCACAGGGAAGTTGATTTCAACTCCGTTGCAAATATTCCTCGCGAATTTAAGTCGGCGGGATTTTCCGTCGATTTAACGTAGAGCCATTTGACCTCGGGTAACGAGGTCTGAATAAACGAGACTCTGTTTGCCACGAAGACCTGCCAAGTACTCGGTGGTTTCAAAAGCCATGCGAGCGTAACTTGGGAATCCGAAAAGCAAATAACGTTGTCGAAAGCCCTGGTGAAGGATCGCTTTACATGCAAAACTAATTTGGTTAACAGGGTGGCGGCGCATAATTCTAGACGAGGGATGGAGATGGTTTTCAATGGGGCCACTTTGGTTTTTGACATGATCAAGTTAACATGTACAACCTTTTCACGATCAACGATCCGCGCGTAAACGACCGCGGAGTAGCCTTTCGAAGAAGCGTCGCAAAAACCAATCAGAGAAAATGATTCGCAAGTTGCAGCGTAGCCATCCCAACGAGGTATTTCGAGCGAGCTTAAATGCACTAAATCAGAATAGTAACTTTCCTATTGGATTTTCAATTGAGAATTGATCGCCTCGTCCCAGTCTATTTTACAAAGCCACAATAGTTGCAGGAAAAATTTAGCCCTGATGGTAATCGGCGAAAGCCATCCCATGGGGTCATATAATTGCGCGATTGCTGACAGAATGCCTCTTTTCGTTAAAGTCACATTTTGAGGAGTGAAGCGAAAGCAAAAGGCATCGCTTTTCGGGTTCCAGTACACCCCGAGAACCTTCGTTTCAACATCCTCGTTTTCAAATAATGTTTTATTATCGGAGGTTTGCGTAATTTCGATATCGGGCACATTAAAATGCCATTTGCTCAGTTCAAAACACCCTTTATTGAGCAAAGTCACTATTTCCTCCTTTATAATTTTCAATTGAATAATAGAATCTGCTCCGAAATGAATATCGTCCACGTACATTCCCGTACGTAAGAACCAAGCCGCGAGAGGAAGTTCATGCTCGTAAATTTTTGCGAGTTCTAAAATCGCTCGCATCGACAAAAACGGAGCCGGGGCCGTGCCGTATGTTACGGTATTTAATTCATACGGGGCGATTCTATTTTCATTATCGAACCATAAAATAGTTTGAAAGCGGCGATCCTCCTTTGCAACGAGGATCTGTCGGAACATCTTAACAATGTCCGTTGTACCCACGAAACGGAAAGCCCTCCAATTTGCAACAATTGACGTAATGTCTTGTTGCAATTTAGGGCCCGCGAGAAGAACGTCGTTGATTGAAAACCCTGAGCTGGTTTTGCTAGACGCGTTAAAGACTACGCGGATTTTGCTTTGATCACCAACGACCTTAAGCACGGGGTAATGCGGCAAAAAGACTCGAGAATGATCGGTATCGTTTGAGTTAATCAACGACATATGACTTAAGTCTCGATATTCATTCATGAAGTCGGAATACTTTGATTGTAACGCCGCATCGCGACCCAATCTCCTTTCAGTGTGATTGAAGCATTTTACCGCTATGAATTTCGAATCTCCGAGCAAATTTTTTGATTCCTCCGTTTTAAAAGGGAGTTTTACGATGAATCTACCACTCGAAGTTCGCGACGTAGTGTCGTTAAAGAACCGCTCGCAAAAATCTTCATCAGGGGAGGTTTTTGGAGGTTCTGGAAATTCCTCCAACGACCAAAATTTTTGGAGCGAAGAATCTAAGTTGCAGCAATGATTAACGTTGACTGCATGTGAAACGTTTGCCGCTGCTTGAATCGTACCCGTAACAATCCAACCGAATAATGTGGACTGTGCGAGTAAGTTTCCATTTGGTGATCTTAAGATTTCGCCGATAATCATGTGTGGCAGGAAATCTACGCCAATCAAGAGATCAATTTTCGAATCCGGGTTTTTATACGAGTCCGCTAAATGATAGTTTTCCAAGGCTGGAAACTCTTTTAATGAAAATTGTTTCACTCGGTAAGCGGTAATTTTGTGTAGGACTAATGCACTCATTTTCATCCTAATTTTCGAGTCTTTCAGAGGAGCGATTTCAAAATCTACCGCGTGATTGATCCTGTGCGTAGATTCTCCACCTAACCCTGTCACAGAAGCAGAAACTGATTTTTTTGGTAATTTTAGGAATGAGCCACGTTTTCGCTCAAGAAGGATGATTCCAAGCCTTGATCAATGAGCGCTCGTATTACTAAATTTTGTCCATCGTTTGCATAAACTCTAACTAACGCGGTAGCTAATAATCTCACTTTGTTTAGCGAAACATTTAAATGATTCGTGATCTCGTCGAGACTGGAAGGGTTCAGCTCCTCGGAGTCACTTTGATCTACCGTATTAACAGCGTTTAACGCGGATTTATAGGGCCCAGCATTGCTGCCCACGTGCAATAATGAGTTGTGATCTTTATCACAAGACGAACACCTTAGTTTATAGGGACAGTCCCTCTTCCAATGCCCCGAATTCAAGCATCTGTCGCATAATTTTCGCTCGTTGACTAACGCGACTCTATCTCGCACTTTCAACCCTTTAAAATCGTCGCACAAGTATAATCGATGTTTGCCGTGACAAACGACGCACGAAGAATCCACGGTTGAATTGTGCGATTTGAAAGAACGTCCGGGTGCGGAATAATTAATTGATTTAGAATCACTGACTTTAAGCGACATGACTTCCAATGTTCTGATTTGCTCATCTAAGAAATCAGTGAATTTCGAGAACTCGGGAAATGTTTTAGACTTCTTTATTTCGCGCTCCCATTCTAATCTAAGCTTATCGTCCAATTTGCTTGTCAAGAGCTGAATTAAAAGGGGGCCCCAATGTACTGTTTGAATTTTCAAATTGTCAAGGGAGCTGAGCGCGGAGGTTACGGTATCGCGCATATTTTTTATGGACTTTAGATTAGTCGCGTATACTTTGAAGTCAACTAACAATTTATTTGTAAGAGTCGCGATAATAACTCTCTCATTTTCGTATCGCGTTTTCAATATATCGTACGCTACAGAGTAGTTTGCAGCGGACATACTGAGGGATTTTATCGCGTGTAACGCTTCTCCTTTCAAGGAGGACTTTAGGTAATTAAAACGCTGAATATCATTTAATGAATGATTCTCATGGACGAGTGAGGAAAACATGTCTCGAAAACTCTGCCATTCGGTATAATCACCGGAAAATTCCGGGATCGTAATTCGAGGCAATTTTATATTGTTCGTTAAGCGAACTACGGGATCAATTTCCTGCCGCGGCGTGGAAGTCCCAGAAGATTCGCCTGTCAGGTGATCGAGCGAATCGATGATCATTGCTTCATAGGATTTCTCAGTAAAATACGCGTGGTCTGCCCTTTCTTCTAACGGCACATCGGCAATAATGGAAGAATGCAACGATTGTCCCGCAGTATAACATGATCTGATTCGATCTAATTTGTCTTTTAAGAAACCGAAAGTTAAGTTCCCTTCTCTGTTGATAATTGCCACTGAAAATCGCTCTAAATCCGCCTCAAACAGGCAAAACTGTTCCATTTTGGCGACAAGTAATTTACTCGCCATTATGGAGATGGAGAAGTCGATTTAGCAACGCAAGGAACAGTGAATTCCGTAAGTAAGTCAACGAACAAGGAAGAAGAGTTCAAACAAACTTCAATCAAATGTCCGCCTCTTCTATCCTACACGAATTCGATTGAACGTTTCACGTTCGTTCATGACATGAACTGATACTCCGTTGTGATGCAGGGTTATAATTTCCTGATATCGAGATATTGGAGGTATATTAGTCAAAGAAAAAAATGACTAATCTGGAACAACCGAATCTAGCTAGTGAAAATACTATGATCTAGAACCAGTCCTTTTCTGAGATATAACTCCGCTTCCTAAATCGAACCGAAAAGGACCTGCAATCAAGCAAAGCCTATTCTGACAATCTTATATCGTAAATACCGAAACTGAACCGTTCAATAATGTGTTAACTGCGCTTGGTATCCAGAAGACACTTTTTTGGAATTTGTTTATTTTAATTATTTAAACAATTACAGTATCCGGCTCGAAGGACCATTTTGTTAATTATTAACAAATTTTTTCAAAAAGGCGTTAGGTAAAAGTACGGAAAGGTAGTCTTACAACGGACACCAAGGTAAACACTGAAAAATAAAAAGATTCAGTTTCGGGATAAATTGTATAATTTATTTAATGTTTTCAGAAAAAATACCACTGGCGCTTCGCGCCGATTACATATAATTTTTAGCGATAGTACAAGCTGAGTCGAGAAATGAAGCGAGAAACACGAGTGTGCATGCAAGCAAGCACAAGGCACCCTCAACACTATTGTTGCAATGATTATCACCCTGATCGCCCTGAACAATGGTGCGAAGCGACTACAAGTGTAAAAATCTAATAAACAGCAAGCAAAAAGAACGAAAATATGTCAACTTAGAATTTGGCCCCTGCCGGTAGGCAATACTCCTGTCCGCTGTGTATCG
>JABFPD010000469.1:0-11519 GCA_022817545.1 Cremastobaeus sp. ZL-2020 | reverse complement strand
TCAAATGAACTGCTGGAGTTAGGAATGCATTAAGGGCACTCGTGTGGTGAGGGGGAAGGGAAATACATGATTAAAAATTTGACGAATTTTGGTTTTTTGGATTTTTTGTAATGTTTTGTACAATTTATTAAAAATTTATTAATCTTATTATGCAATAAGAAAAGTTAGTTATAATCTAGGCATATCTTAATGAAAATAGTTTTTAAATCAGTAATTTGGTTTTCATTATTAGTAATTTTTTTAATCAGTAATTAAACCATAATGATTATTCAATTTTTTTTGTAATCATTCAATCATTAATCACTGATTAAAAATTTGAGCAACCCTGATTTGGTATATTTTTTATGAATTGACCATGCCAAAATAATGAAATAATATACTGCAATAACATTGAACATCAATTAGACAGAAATTGCAAATTTTACTGCATTTTTTCTAATGAAAATTATATCAAAAAAACTTTAAGCATTGAAAATTAATTATTGTTTATATTCCTATGAAAATATAATTGTATAATGTCTCAAGGCCTAATTTGACAAGTTATATCAAAAGTTACATAAATCTTTGCAAAAACCAAAATTGATCATATTTTCTATTACGTGTTCCCCTTTTCTCTCACCACACAAGTAAGTACCCTTAATATCAAACCACTTCTGACAAACTAAATCTTGCAGGTCCCAATAATGATGGCCTTATTAGGTGTGTGGTACCACAACTTTTACAAAGCTGAAACCCACGCGATCTTGCCTTACGACCAGTACCTGCACAGATTCGCAGCTTATTTCCAGCAGGGAGACATGGAAAGTAATGGAAAATATGTCACGAGGTCTGGCCTGGTCGTCGATTATTCTACTGGTAAAAACTGATCTACAAAAATGTAAAATTTACACTTTCATCATTTTATTTTGTTTTTTCTTAAATGTTGTCAATGTTGGGGTGATAAAATTCATTCATCTCAACCAATAAGAAAATGAAAATTATTAATGAACTGAATTTCAGATTAAAATTTAATCTTTTTTTATTGTATCATTTTGCTGTTATTGATATTGAAATATATGTTATTTCAGGTCCCATTGTGTGGGGAGAACCAGGAACCAACGGCCAACACGCATTTTACCAGTTAATTCATCAAGGAACCAGGCTGGTTCCTGCAGATTTCATTGTACCTGTAAAATCTCACAACAAAGTATGCTAATCGACAACTAATCAATTTTCAAACCATGCCTTGAATTTGCATTATTTGCAAAACATCAAATGATTATTAACTGAAAGTTTAAAAATAATATATTATAAATTGTTGAAAGAAATTGAATTTGTTCATGAATAAATTACAAATTTTTTTATCGTAACGCTATTTACTGATAGTTTCAGACAAACTGTAAAAATTGTAGAAACGATATTTCGATCTTCGTTTTGGATTCTTATCAAAAATGAATTATCTAAATCTATCACAACAATTCAAGTTTTACAATTTGACTGCAATTATCAACTAATGACATTACAATAAAAAAATAATATATTTTGTACTTCTTAATCCATTTGCAAACTGGAAAATTCAAATTGAACTGGAAATTATTCATAGTTATATCATGTCCTATCAGGTTCAAGGAACTTTGCACCACGACATCCTCCTGTGCAACTTCTTGGCACAAACAGAAGCTCTGATGAAAGGGAAATCAGCAGACCAGGCCAAAGAGGAGTTGAAAAAGTCTGGCCTGAGTGATGACCAAGTGAATGCACTTCTACCTCATAAAATGTTTGAAGGAAACCGACCAACCAATAGCATCGTCGTTCGTGCTGTTACTCCATTTACTCTTGGTTTTCTCATAGGTTCGAGCAAATGTTCAACTTTTCTTTTAACTATATAAATTAATTTGATTTAAAAAATTATTATCAAAATAATATTATGAATAATATACGAAAGTTATTGATTTATTCGTCTAAAGTAGACATTCAATTGATTAGTAATTTGCTCATTTTTCAGCTGCCTATGAGCACAAGATATTCGTGCAAGGGATCCTTTGGGACATCAACTCCTTTGACCAATGGGGGTAAACATTTTATTTATTTACTCAAATCAACTGAAGTGAGTTAATTAATTTGTCAACAAATTTACCTGTGCCTTTTCAATTTCCAGTGTCGAGTTGGGAAAACAGTTGGCCAAAGCCATCGAGCCTGAACTCGCAAACGAGGAAACCATTATCAGCCACGATGCCTCAACTAACGCTCTAATTGGCTTCATTAAGGCCAACAGGAATAAGTAACAGTTGCATTTGCTGCAAAAGTTCTTAGAATGTCGTTTATTACTTAACAAAAAAGTTGCTCTAATACCGAGCGAACTGTATCAGTTAGTCAGATAATATATTCCCTGAACCTAGGAGACTAATTTTCTTTCAACCATACCAGAGCTTTTATTTGCATACTCGTAAATGAAAAGTGATTGCGGATTGACATCCAGTCGATTTGTTATAACTTATTTTGCTTATTAAAAACATTTATTTACAATTGACAAACCTCAACATTTTTACAAGTAAGTGAACGTTTTGATGTTCTCCAATTTTAGCTTTTTACTGCACAGAAACTCTTTCGTGGGCATTTTATCAAATATCATAATCTGAAATTGGAAAATTTATAATCATGTATTACTCATATTAATTTAGATGTAATATGGTTATTTTTTTGGTTATTCACCTGTTTTCGAATGTAGGAAACTAGTTTTTCTATATGTTCTGGTTCGTCGCAGTCCGAGTTGAAAAATCGCCGCCAAACTGCTCCAGCTAATACTCTGTCGTCACTCATGATACCAGCGTCGTATCCAAGCATGGCTGCTTGGAACTGTTCCACCAAAAGGATGGTTTCACCTTTTCTTTGCGAAGAAGACATTGGCTGCAATTGGATTAATTTCCCAATTTAAAAATTACTATATAAATAATTTTCCTTATAAGTTTTGAACTTTTTCCTGTTAAATTTAATAATTTTTTGGTTAAAATAAAAGACAATTCACCCCAACTTTCTTCATCCGAATCTCAACATCGTTCCACAACTGTTCAATTACACTGTTTCTCAATTTTTTCCCCATTTCCACATCAGCCATGAGCCGAACAGAAACCATCCAAACGTGCAGTTCCACGATCAGAAACCAAGAAACAAACGTGTCCTCCATGTGGAATTCTTGCAAAAAAATTTTAGTCAGAAGCAAGTGAAGTTGAAAAAGTAAAAACTAAACCACTGATTTACCTTTGAAAAACATCTTGTAGTCAATATTGTCTACTATTTTCTCATAAAGCAATGCTGCATGAAATTGTTGCTTCTAAAAAGGGGAAATGTTGAAATTGATCAAAATTAGCAACAGATTGTAAGTTGCCATAATAATGTTATTGCATTTTTTCATATGATTTTTGGGAAATTCAGGTTTTTTGTTTTTATGGAATAAAATCAATTTTTGCTGTATATAATCCTTTTTTTATTATTATTTTATTTGATTATTTAATATTTCAAAATAAAAGGGATATTTACAGTAAAAATAGTAAGTGACAAATTGGACACCTGATTTTTCCAAAAATCATGTCAAAATATTTGCTCAAAAGTAGAAGTTGCAAGCTTACCAACATGTGGATCGGCTCATATCCCACGAAATCTTTCACCCTCTGGAAAAGTCCCTTTTTCTCCTCTCTCAAAGCCAAAGGTTTTGCAGAAAAACTCAACACACTTGTGTCCTGGGGACTTGGAGTTTTCGCCAAACTCAATAATAAATTGCTGTTTGTTAAAATTCTGACTCTCCTCAGGGTACTGGGGAGACAAGTGTAACACTGGGATCAAACAGAACAACTAATCAATAAATGTTTAATTGCTTTTAAGTGTATTAAGAACTGAGAAATGAAGCAGAACAAAAAATGTTCCAGCATAAGATGCAACCTTTTTCCATTTTTGTAGAAATGGAGCAAATGATAATGTTGAGAGTAGAGATGAAAACTAACCTTGGTTGACAAGATACACATCGAACCCATTTTTATTTACAGATTCTTCAGCTAAGAGCAGTTTCTTACAAATTATACAACTTTGGTACTCGAGTAAAAGTTTGGTTATAAATTCGAGGTAAGTGTTGAGTCGCCTGGTGACTCTTCATTCGCTTGCTGCAAGTTTTATTTACATTTTTCAGCCACTCGATTAATCTTCATGCTTTTACTAATGTTTTCCAATCGTTTTCATTCAACATTTCAAGTTAAATAACGCAATGCATTCTGTCTCTCATAAGCTGTATGCAATTATTGTAAATGCAACATGCAAATGTAAAAATAGAAACATGTGTGAAAGCTTTAGCAGCCAAGTTCAGGTGGCAACTACACTTGGCTCTGGTTATATTTTGTTTTTATCAGTTGAAGATACTTATTCGTCTCTTTCAGAATGATTCAAAATCTGTTAATATTTGATTGTAGATCATGATCTATGGAGATCGCAGCTGCATATGACGAAAGATGGATTCGATCGTTGTTTGAAACTTGAAAAAAATATAAATTAATGCGTCATTCACAATAGAGGTTATCGTTGCGACGTTGCGCGTGTCTCTCCATTACGCTTACACTGCATTATTTTTGAAAATATTCATAAAATAAATGCAAATCGAAGATGGTATAAAATAATAACTCAAGCAATGTTTAAAGTTGAAACTTAATTGTAAAAGTGTAAGAGACTCAGAGAAATAAGGAAAACAGTTTGGATTAAAAATCCATTAAGTTCGTTTTTTGAGAAAACGAGATTTATGCATAATAGATATTTTTTCGTCGCAGAGCCCTTAACATAATATCGTGTGTAATTATAACCTATCAAATTTTTTACAACATTTTAGAAATAGTTTGTAATAATTTTAATTCCATTAAATGATTTTTTTTATCTTTTTAACCTATAAAGCTTTCCTAAGAATTTCAGCAATAACATTTTGGAGTACATTTTCGTTGTTTATAAAAAAATATATTTCTTGCATTATTTTAACGTTATTAAATTCATTAAAATGAGTACTGTTTGCATAAAATTTGTGTATACATGCGGACTCCTGCTTGCATAAAATTTATGTAAATGTTTTACTTACGGTTTGCTTCATGTTTGCATAAATTTCACATAAAAATGGTTATCAGGGTAGAATTATAAAATTTTTAAATACAATATTTATCAATTTCGTGTGAAGTTTAGATTATGTGATTATATGAAATAATTACAAATGTTATTAAATATATTTAAGATAAGTTATTTTGTAGATTGTTTATACTTTTTATGGAAAATAATTTATAGTACAAAATTTTCTAATAACACCATGATTTTGCCTCTCTTAATAATTATTCGCTAGCTTTTTATCTTGATAGCCTTATTAAAGTAATAATAAATTGAAATTTTCGTTTAATCTATTGACACTTGTTGAAACTCAAAAATATAGACAATACTAAAGTAAGGTTATTAATCAACTCAGGCATCAATGCTCTTTTAAAAGATATCGGAAGCAATCATAGTCCAAAATTACCACAGAACCAAACAAAGTCAAATAAACGAAATGATTTCTAGTCTTAAACAAAAAAATGGCCTAAGGGTTACATTCATGTGACTTTTGTGATATTTATTTCAACTATGATAATCTTTTTGTGTTCGTTTAAATTTTTCCAAATAATCAAATCAAATAGTAGTTCTTAATACTACTACTATTACAACTACTATACTACTACTTTAAGTCAATGTAATTGACTTAAACATAAAATTTTGTATTTTATTTGTAACATTAAAAAATATATGCCTTAATGAAAAAACGTATATTTTCTATCGAATATAGTTGCAGTTGTTTATTAGTGTATTTCTCTGATAAAAAATTAATAATTTTATATTCTTATTGGATTGATAAATTCAGTTTAAAATCTCTTTGAAAACGTAATTTTTTATTGATTTAGAAACATTGTTTTTGGCGACATAAATTGTTAAAGAACGCCACGATCGAACTCTGGAAAATGCAACGTAAATTTGACCATGAATGAAAACGTCTTTTCTCAAATCAATTGCAACTTTTTCAAATGTTTGACCTTGTGCCTTATTAATTAAATGCAATTTTTACTGGAAATTGGCGTCGCTTTAATGTAAAAGGATAGGAATGATCACAAGTTAATGATATTCGATGCACAAAAATTATGTTTCCTACTTTATCACCGGTTAATATCTCACATTTGAGTGAATTGTCATTTATTTCTAAAATTAGTAATCTAGTACCATTGCACAAACCCTCTTTTATACTCAAGTTTCTTATAAGCATTATTATAGTATATTTTCTTATTTTTAATTCATATGGTGGAAGACTTTTCGGATTCAATGTATTTAAATATTCTGGTAATATTGACTCATTTAGTTTCTCATTACTATCTTTAGCTTCTGCTGTATCAATACTTGTATATACTTTTTCAGTATCCTCAGGCAATAATGAAACTACTTGTTTATTTAAATCATCGACATCACTATTTCTCGCGGACAGAATGACACAATTCCTTGCCAAATAATAATTCTTCTGTTGTATAATTTGTCCATACATATCTTGAGCAATATTCATACCATCTGTTACAACAAAATTATCTGATAGTTTAACATTTTCATCGTTATCATTTAATGATCCATTTCCAAGTTGTAACAGATACGTTGCGAATTCTTTCTCCTCAGCTAATGCCCTCAAATTTTCAGTTAATGCATAAACATGGAAATACTTCCATAATTCACTACATTTTATGGACAAATTTATTATTTCTGATCGCGTCCCATTTTCTTTTACCGGAAGCAATTGTCTAAAGTCACCACCCAATACAATTACTTTTCCACCAAATGGTTGGTCATTGTCCATTATATCCTGTAATGTTCGATTTGCAACTTCGAGCGCGTATCGAGGTGCCATGGGCGCTTCATCCCAAATGAAGACATCTGTATCTTTTAATTCGTTAGCTTCTTTAGATTTTAATTTATAATTCGAACATGAATCTGAATATAGCGGTACAGGTAAACCAAAAGTTTTATGTGCCGTTCTTCCATTGGATAGTAAGGTGGCTGCTATTCCAGTATATGCCATTGTTCGAACGACTTTACCTTTGGAATGTAGTAAATAATACAAAGTTGTATAAATGAATGTTTTACCGGATCCTCCTGGTCCATCAATGTAAACACGTTTTGAGTTTAATGTGTTGTTTGAATTCTGTGTTAATGATATTATATTGTCAACGATTTGTTTTTGTTCAATATTCAATTTTTGGTAGTTACTCAAACCAATTTGTGATTCTTCTTCATATTTAGAATAAGATGTATCTTCTGCATTAGTTTCTATATTACTCAAAGCTGGATCCAATTCAATACCAGGAAAATTTGTAATGTTCCATCCCTCTGTTTCTAAAGCATTTGAAATATAATCATAATTCTTTTTTATACCAACATCGTGGCCATATCTTTTTATGAAGTCTTCAGCCATAGATTCTTGAAATTCATCCCAAAGCTTTTTTGGTTCTGCAGGTTTACAATGTATCAAAATTCGAATGAATAAATTTCGTAAACAATTTGGCATCATCCAACTTTTTGCTTCGCTTATAACTTTTTGATATTCTTCATCACTTTCGATGAGACCTAATTTCAAACATGCATCTGTATAAGTTAAATTAACAACACCGTTAACAGTACGTAAATTTTCGTAACTTGTAGATCCTTTAACGTTCAATAACAGAAGTCTTAAATGAAATAATTCCATCTGCGAAGGACTAACAGAATACATTCTTCCTATTACGTTAAAAAATCGTTTTCGCTTTTCCCATCTTTGAACAGATTTTCCATCAACGGTTTTCTTACTGAAAACATAATACCGAGGAATATCACTGTAAAAATATTGTCTAGCATCTGAATCACGTCAATTTAATTCGAAATAGTCTAAAAGCATAGTTACTTTATCCAAAATTGCTCTCATTTCAGTATCATCTGTTATTTGATTATCAATCAAAATTGATTGTTCATTGGGTAAGTGTACCGGCAATCGAACTACCGAATGACTTTTATCATATAAAACTTTCCCCAAAATTCGCCAAGATGCTTCTACTGGTCCAACGTAGCGACCCTCCACGTAATCTTTGATCTCATCATGAATTAAAATTTGGCCAGTTTGTTCATTTTCATGGTTATTACTCATTACAATATTAGCCGCGTCATGTCCTTTGTAGATATATTTGTATAAATATTTCACAGATTTAATACTGGAAACAATCTCGATGTTCATATGACAATTAAATAAAAGTAATAATTGTGGATTATATGAAACAACATATCTGTTATCAACTTTGTATCCATTCGGCCTATCATGAGTTATCCCAGTATTTCTCCTTTGATAATGAGGATAACCATCTTCATCCATGGTAGTTCCTTCTTGAAAGGATTTGGGGAATTTTTTAGAACATTTATTATCTTTCATGCACCAATCACCACAAGGACCATGAATCATATTTTTCATTACAATATTGTACAATATAGTATTCTCATCTTTGTCAGGAATCTCCGCGGATATATATTTATCAATTTGCTCCGCAGTTGACAATTTATTTTTCAAAGTAATCAACATATGAATGTGTGGTAAACCACGTTTTTGGAATTCAATAACATAAACGTAAGCCAAACAATCACCAAAAAATTTTTGTTTAACTATTAAATCAATAAGGTAATCTTTCTTTATATTGAAAACACGGGCACATACATCTGGTCTATCTGATGCTGTTTGTCCAGGCAATAGATTTTCTTTTATCTCTCTCCAATTAGGATTACATGTCATAGTAAGAAATATATCAGGTTTCCCAAACTTTCTTACAATTGCCATTGCATCCTGATAAGATTGGGTCATGTTTCGAGGTGAACCATAAAATGATGATGGTAATATAACCATTCTACCTAATTTTGCACCTTTTTCCATTGCAGTAGAATCTAAATAATCTATTAAACCTTGATACGATTCAGCACGCAACTGTTTTTGATTTATTTTACAATAATTGATTCTATCTTTTTCTATTTTTGCGTAGTTATCTACCAACCATTGTTGGAAAAGACGTCCACCCATTAAAAATAAATTTATTTCATTCCGTATACCTATACGGTATTTTAGATAAGCCCCTCTTGTTATACGCTTATTGTTGTCTGTGCGCTTCAATTCAGAATGCCATCCTGGAGTTCCGTAAGGATAAAATAAAGGATAAATCCATGGTTCTACATTAGGATCCATTGTACTTACGTTTCGCAACGATTTTGTACTTTTATTGTAAACCGTAACAAAAGAATCTGGGATTTCACCGTTCGCTGTTGTTGTAAAAACTGCTGCAACTTCATTACATCTTTGAACATTATATCTTCCCTGATCAATACCTGAGTTCTTAGATATGAACCCTAATTTTATTTCAGGTATAATACTATTATTGCTACTTGATATTTCACTTTTGTTTTTTTACTTCTTCGTGTATCATAGTATGTGACTGGGCAAACACATTATTACTTAAAATTAAATCATGCAAAAGATGTAAGAGTTCTGCATCCAAATCTGAATTCAGTTCTTTTCGACATTCAGTCGCTTCATTACTATCAATAATAAATAATTGACCATATCTTGGATTTTCTCCTACTGATGGGTATAGAGCTGTATTAAATTGATAATAAATTTGACCCATTATTTTGAAACAATATGGTCCAGGACGTTGTGTACTAAGATTAATCAAATTTGCATTGAAAGAAGCAAATGCAAAAGCATTATTATAAACTCGTATGGATCTTAAAAATTAAGGCGATTTTGCATGATTTCCAAGAAATAAGCTTTTCAAAAGAGGTGGTGCATCTGGTAGTGGTTGCAAAACAACCGTGCCATGACTACAACAATCATTAAATGAATTACCTTTATTCGAAACTTTCTCGGCTAGAAAGTGTTTAGCATTGCAATGTATACACAAAATATTCATTTGTCCGGCATAATGTTCTTCAACAGAAGTTAAAGAAACAGGGTTTGTATCAATATTTCTATACCCTTTGGTTTGTCTACTTCGGTCATTTGGAACTTTTTCTGTGTTTTCTAATTGTATACTGGTATCCGCAATTACACTTGTAAAATTCTGATCAGAGTCTGATGAATTATCATTATCTAATGAATGGGATGTCAACAATTTAGAATTAATAACACTGGTAGGAGTATATACTTTTTTAATAACTGTATAGTGAGGTGTTGATAATTTCATATTAATAGGATTGAAGGTATTATTAACGTCAGTATGTAACATTTTTGTATCAGGGGTGTGATCAGGAGATAATGACCTTAAAATATTCTGCTCCAAATTAGATTCATTAGAGGGCTGGTCAATAAATACAATCTTTTGAAAAGTAGGTTCAATCGAATGGACTTTTATTACGTTAGCATTTATAGCTTTCCATATTTTCTGTTCATCATGAATGTCAATTTTTTTTTCTGATGACTGAAAGTTTGAAATAGTTACTACATTAATTAAATTAGGTAAAGTAAAAGATCCAATATTAGTTTCAATATTAGATTCGCAATCAGATTTATCTGTTGTAATAGTTTCTCGTGAAGTAGAAGGAATCGGTAAACTTTGTACATTTAAAGGTAATTGTTCATTCGAGGATTCTTCTAGTTTTGTTATTTTTGACGAACTGGCATCTGATGTTCATGAAGTATTCTTCTTTTTCCTATAATTGAGTCGTCTTCGTTCATTTCGAATTTCTCGTTCGCTTTCTAATTGTTCCTTTGATTTGTTTACATGCAATCTTGGCATATTGGGATCTTTGTTTATAAAAAGAAATATTTAACAAAAACATTTGCTCCGTTTTAAATCGAAATATTTTATTTTTTTATTACATATGAATACTGAATAGTTATTGAAAAATAGTGACATGCAATTAAATCAATTGGTCGTTAATTTTACCACTTCAAACAATTAAATCAAATTCTGAATATCACTTCGATATATACCACATTGAATATCACTTCGATATTTGCAAACTCCAATGAACCCTGAAAAAAATTACTTGTTTTAATATATTCATTACTGACAATTTCATTTTATAGGCATTTGTTAAGTGAAATTGATTTTTTTTTGAAATTTAATGTTAAATAAAATGCAATTATTTGTGTTCAACACAATCCGAATATCCAATTTTCAAGAAAGCAAATTTATGTTTTATTAATAATATTAATGTATACCTTTTTATTGTAATATTTTTTGAACCGCAAACGGGATACACCAGTGGAAAAATATCTATTGTTGTTTATATTATTATAAGTTAATAAAAATAAAAACAAATATAAAAAGAGATGATTGATTGTTTGAAATTGTAATGAACAAATGTATAGCAAATATACACTGAAACAAATTAGGTACATTAGACGTGCTAATACTGAGTGCAACAGACAAACTGCAGTTTGGGTACAGCCGCTATCCTTGATTCGGCGCAGCAGATGCGCCGAATTTCGGTACAACGGTTGT
>JABFPD010000468.1:0-11528 GCA_022817545.1 Cremastobaeus sp. ZL-2020 | reverse complement strand
TACGCAAACAATTACAAGTCAGTCAAGCACGATCCTCGGTATTGGAAACGGAGGTCATTGAACTGACAGAAAACATGGAGAAGACTGAAAACAACATGGATAGCAAATTGCTGGACTTCAAGGTACAAATTGGAAACATTGTCGGTGAAAATATGAATCAAACTACTCGGAGATTCAATAATATCGAAGAAGCAGTCATGCACAATGGCGAGCTAATAAAAAATATGGTACAATATCAGAGAAACTTACCGGAAGAATCTGGGCAATTCAAACAACCGATACAAGGATACCCTATGAAGATGGAGATACCTCATTTCGAAGGGAAAAGGCCTAGGAAATTCTTACAGGACCTGGAGCAGTACATCTTGGCATCACGACCAACCGTACCCCAACTCAAATATATTTTTAATAACGCCATGAAAGGGACCTCCAACGACTGGTGGATGATGGTAGAACCAGAAGTACGTAATCTACAAGATTTTCGAAGGATGTTTCTGAAAAAATTTTGGAACAGTGAAGTTCAACATAGGATTAGATCACACCTCGAGTTCGGATTCTATCAACACAATAGAGGGCTGAGTCGTGCAGAATACGTCATTCGACAAATAAATAATGCGAATGAAATAGATCCACCACTAGAAACCACGGCATTGATTAAGTGTCTGAGCAGACACTTCGAACAAGATATCCAGACGGCCATAATTGTTCGTAACATTCAAACTAGGAATGAATTAGTTGAGCTGATGGAACATTTCGACCAATCAGGACCAGTCAATTCGCAACGGAGACCGTACACGTCTTACAACAGGAATAATCAGAGTAATTACCCACCACATCAAAGTAATAGGGAAAATTATTCTTCTCCCGCTAAGTATGACCATTCAAGGCCGCAGAGACAAGAAAATTACTCTGCAACAGGACAAAGGCGCGATAATAATAATTATCAACGACAAGGAAATTATCATTACAACCCACCTAATAGAGATAATTTCAATGGTACTACAACAGAGGGAGGTCCGAACAACAATCCATTTCAAAATAAGACCCAGCAAATACGAACCATTACCATCCAAGAAGACACAGAGATTGAAAAGAATCCGGAAAACTAACTAAGCCTGTATTTTCTTCTGCAATTAACAACAACTACATTGAGAGTGATACAGGCGAAGAAAAAGATAAAAATTTATATCAATTGAGCATGGACAAACAACACAAAAAACCGCCATGCCCTTACATCAATATAAAAGTGGAGAATTTATCATTACAGGCACTACTAGACACAGGTAGTGAAATTACGTGTTTATCCGAGAGAGTATTTGAAGAAAACAAGAAATATTTTGATAATTGTCCCACATTACCAGTTGTTGGTGTTACAGTAGTTGGAGCCACGGGAGGCAGGCCAACCAAGATTAAAAGACAAGCATATTTGGAAGTAATGTTTGAAAACTTCTCACTATGCTATACGTTTATCATTGTTCCTAATTTGGAATGTGATTGTATTCTGGGTCATGATATACTTACATTACTGAGAAGTAAATTAGATTTGGAAAATCAACTCGCACTATTTATTGATCATGAGGAGAAAATCGAAAAGAAGAAATTCATAACATACGATGTTAAATCAAGTGAAAGAGAAGCAATTATTAATCAAGTTAAAACAGGAGAAGAAGAAGTTGATATTACGATGGAAGAAATTGATAAAAAGTGCAGAGAAGTGGATAACCTTACAGACCAAGAGAGAAAACAATTAGAAACCCTCATTAGCAATTACAAGGACATTTTCCGCAAAATACCAGGACGTACACCATTTTACAAGCACCGATTGGAAATAAAGGAAGATCGACCATTCTCATCAATGTCCTATCCAATACCATTAAAATATCGAGACGCCCTGCGAGAGGAAATACAAAGGATGATTGATCAAGATATCATACAACGTTCCAACAGCCAATATACAAACCCTATTGTACCAGTAGTAAAAAAGAATGGAGATGTCCGATTATGTTTGGATGCCAGAAGGATCAACGAACTCATGACGGCGGATAGAGAAACAACTGAAACCTTGGACACTTTATTTCAAAAATGCTTTGGAGTAAAGCAAATGTCGAGCCTTGACCTAATCAATAGTTTCTGGCAAGTACCATTAGAAGAAAATTCGAGGAAATATACGGCCTTTCTCTTTGAAGGAAAATGTTATGAGTTCAAGGTCGTACCATTTGGATTGAAAACTAGCTCGGCCGCGTTGATCCGCGCTTTGGATTTCGCATTACAAGATCTGAGCAATAATCTTATTTGCTATGTAGATGACATTTTGGTGGTATCTCGAACTTTTGAGGAGCATTTAAACATTCTGGAAAGGGTGTTTTCAAAACTTAGGGAACACAATTTTACCATTAAATTAGCAAAATGTGATTTCCTCAAAAAAGAAATTAAGTTTCTTGGTCACATTTTATCCTCTGATGGTTTGAAAACCGACCCAGAGAAACTAGCGGCAATTCAAAATTTTCCTATCCCCAAGAATATTAAACAGTTAAGGGGATTTTTAGGGACCATTAATTTCTACTCACGATTTTCGAAGGACCATGCTAGAGAAACAGTTCCGTTATTAGAACTTCTGAGAAAAGGAGTCAAATTTAAATGGGATGATAATAAGACAATTGCTTTTGAAAAAATTAAAAAATTATTCCTCAAGGAAGTGGTAATTAATTTTCCTGACCCTGCCAAAACTTATAATTTAACGACAGATGCAAGTGATCATGCTTTGGGGGCTGTTTTGAGTCAAGGTGAAAATGAACATGAAGGAGTGATATCATTTGCGAGTAGAACTTTGAGAGGGCCCGAATTAAATTACACAACTACTGAGAAAGAGTTGTTGGCACTCAAATGGGCATTAGAAAAATTTAAATCTTTTGTTTGGGGGGCAAGTATTATGGTAAAAACTGACCACAAAGCATTATCATTCTTAAAAACCTGCAAATTAATAAATGCGAGACTCACTAGGTGGATTCTTGAGATTCAAGATCACGATCTACAAATAGTTCATATCCCAGGAAAAGAAAATATCGTAGCCGATACTTTGAGTCGTTATTGCCAGCAGAGTAATTTCAGCCCTGATTCACAAGGAAAAGTTACCATTTTCCCATTAGCTAGCCATCTGTCTCATTCTCTCAAGAAACTATTAAGTCAATTGCCCGACGAACAAGAAAAAGAAATTAGGGAGAAAGATATTCTCGGGTTAGAAAAGATAGATAATTTATATTATAAGAAAACACACAGAGGGTTTCGAACATACCTCCCCACTAAATTAGTTGTGCCATTAATTGATGAATGTCATGTGATATATGGTCACCCAGGTGCGAATAAATGCTCCATGCTAATACAGGACGATTTTTATCATAAAAAATTAGCAAGGAAAATTAGACAGCGAATATCAACGTGCGACTCATGTCAACGAAACAAACTAGGTAATAAAACTTGCTTCGCAGAAATGCAAAACTTTAAACCAGAAAAACCTAATGTAATTTTATCAGTTGACTATTTCGGCCCTTTACCTGCTGGTCATGGTGGCATGCGATACATTTTTGCGACCGTAGATGTATTCAGCAAGTTGGTAAAGTTATATCCATTGCGAAAAGCCACCACTATTAGTACATTAAATAAACTTATAAAAAACTATTTTCCACGATATGGCAAACCTGAAAAGATTTTGGCCGATCGAGGAACACAGTTTACAGCCAAGAAATGGTCATCTACGTTACAAGAAATGAATATCCAGCCACTATTTACGTCGATTAGACACCCCCAAGCGAACCCCATAGAAAGAGTTAACAGAGAAATAGGCAGATTCCTGCGGACATTTACAAGTGACAAACATGCAGCATGGGTGAAATACATTCCCATGATAGAAGACTGCATAAATGAATCATACCATGATACTACTCAAGCTATACCAAAAGAAATTCATCTCGCTGAGAAACCTAGTAAACCATGGGACAAATATGTTAAAAAGATGGAAAATGATACAATGAAATTAGAGATACAAGAAAAATGGAAAATCGTTAAAGAACGTATAGAAAAACAAGCTATAACACGTAAAAAGAAATTTGATGACAAACACAAATTTCAATCCTTTGAGATAGGAGAATTAGTTTTAGTCAAAGCTTGCAACTTTTCAAGCAAAGATGAGAAAATTAATGCAAAATTATTACCGATATTCGAAGGGCCCTACAAGATAGGCAAACAGTTGGGTTCATCATCATATGTTCTATTACATATGGATTCTAATGAAGAAAGAGGGATTTATAATATAATAGATATCAAGAGATATTTAGTCAGAGACATTAATCATGACTCATAATTTTAGACAATGGGCAAGGCACGACCACCTTCGTACTATAAGCGATTACAACGAAGAAAATTAATTAGGATGAATGCCCCCAATAATAGCGAATCTGAGTTAGAAGATTGGCTGGACGTGCAACTCGCTCTACATGAAGTTAAACGTCATGACGAAAACAATAAGGCTAGCAGAGAATTAGAAATTAGAATGAGAATCAGAAATTTAAACATTGAGTACGATCATGTTCAGTTACTGTGTATTCGTATTTCTGACAAGAAATCCTAATACATAAATTTAGTTTACAGAGCAACAATGGAGTACACCAGGAATTACTCATATTGGAACCGGCAGATTAAGCGAATAATACATCAGATCAGTATCGAAGAATTAAGATCCAGGAAAAACAACACCTATCCATCGCGCAAATTATTCTCCTACTTCAATCAATTAGACAACCTGGCAAAAAAATTGAAAAAACCTCCAACCATGGTATTACCAATACGGCCTGTAATCATCACTGAGGAAACCACCGCTGAATTGACTGACATCGAAATTGTGGAGCAGGAACTGCTGGTGCAATTAGACAGACAATGTGTGATCGAGGAGTCTAACAACAACGAGATTATGATTTGTGATGAAACCTGTAACAAGGATGATTATTCTGCAAAGAAAGATCCACCAAAAGTTGCAATCATCCATCCAACTACGATGACACCGACCACAAACACTACAACTCAGCAAACTCATAATCTAACACCACCAAAGACACAGTTTCAACTTTTTAAGTCTACTCCCGAATTACACCATCAAAACATCGATTGTCTGCTTCCTCGAGGTTTACTTAATGACAATGTCATCAATGCATTCTTCTGCATACTATCAGAACGCTTTGGAGACGTTTGTTACATGGACTCTTTTTTATATAACAATCTCATCACCCGTGGATATTCATCAGTGCAACGTTGGACCAGAAAGATAAATATCTTCCAGGCTCGAGTGATCCTCTTTCCAATCAACCAACACGGGCACTGGACCTTGGCTGCTGCATTTCCTGGACAATCAAGAATAGAATTATATGACAGTTTGGGATGGAATAAAGAATATCAACTAGAAACGATACAGAATTACTTGATCGAAGAAGCTATTGCTCGTTATCAACCTCCCATCTACTGGACCGCAGAACCTCGCATCGATATACCTCATCAAGACAACAATTATGATTGTGGTGTATTTATGTTAGCCTATGCTCTGTGTCTCTCCGAACAGCAAAATATATTCTTCACGAAAAATGAGATACCAACGCTACGAGAAAATGTGAGACAAAGCCTGTTACATAAATTCCTTCAATAAATTTTTTTTTTGTTTATTATAGAATGTTTCTTGATTACTGAAAATCCCTCAACATTCTAGGGGGGCAGCTGAAACATTCTGTTTTCTATTTTCTGAAACAGAAAATAAATGCATTAATTTATTATTAAGTTTAATTATTTACTTCAAGCTTTATTTTATAATTTATAAAAATCAAATAAAAAAAAATAATAAAATCATAAAAAGAGTTAAAACTCACCCAAAAACACAATGCCTCAAATGTAGGTCACTGATCAGCTGATGGCCCGAACAGCTGATTCTCACTTGACCTATAAAAAACACAAAGTATCAAAGCTTTGAATGATAAACATTAATGATTTGGTATTCTACTTATCTGATGAATGCTCCTGCCTGCAGTTGTCCCTCCAGGTGCCAGGAATCAAGCTGAAATCAAATCGAATACAATTAATTAAGTGTACACTCATAGTTGCACACATACATGCTTTCAGTCAATTGATTTTCACCTAAATCAACAATTTTCACTCCACAATCAATTCATCAATTCACTTTTACATTTACAATGTTTTTGTCAATACAAATTAACACACACAACCCATAAAAAAAGGATCTTTAGTCAACTTTCATTCAGATCATACAATCAACATTTAACATAGAAAAACAATACAATACAGTAATTTACCACTAGCCGTTATCTGTAATAGTAAAGTACAATCGTTTATTAACAAATACATTCACCTTAAAATTAGTATTAATACACATTTTGCAACATTACTTACATTGAGAATTCTGCCAACGGTCACAACAACAGGTCCATAACCACCAAATGTGACAGCTGACTGAGATAGCCAGCTGCCATACATGCAAGACAAAGACACATCACACATTCGAAAAACTCCTCACTCCACTCATCTCATCCACTTTTCATAACACCCACTATCATTTTAATGTTTATTCTCGCACTCACTTGATAGGTGGCGCGAAATTAGTAACAATTCAAATTATGATATGACTTTTCAGCTGCAATACAATATAATTCCCTGAATATCACAATAGAAATAGATTATTTTGAATTAATACGTTGATTTAACGTATAATTCCGAATTTTAAGGCTTCTAGAATGTTCTATCATTTTGTCAATATTTTTGGCTAGAGTTCAATCAACCCACTAAGGAGTTGATTGAACCCAAACATTGTACAGAGTAGGGATAAAATTTGAATTTGCGGCCAATCAAAACTTGGTATTTTGCTTAACGGAAAATTGCAAAATATATAAATACGGCCCGCGCGGCCTTTCAAATCACTTGAGTTATCAATTCTGAAATTCTGAAATATAAGAAGATATAAGAAGCGAGATCAAGGCAACAGTTAGCAAGGCATTAGAATTAAAGAGGTGAGATTTATACTTGAACTAACTTATAGAAAAATTTCTATTATTCGAATTTAATTTATCCTGGACTTTGAAGAAATTAAAGCTGATATATAAGTTTTCTTGACTTCAAAGTTAAGTTGAATCTTCAACTCGCTAAGGCTGATATATAAGTCGAGGAAAGTTGAATTTACGACTGCCAGGTGAATTGAAGGCTGAAGAAGTAGAGATTAATTCTGTCACCTGTATATGCTGACTTTAAGCTAATACAATAAATCCACCTCATCTAATTACTTTATCATACAACACTGTCATTATTTATTATAAAATTAGTATATATTAATTGAAATTAGAAATAGAAATTAGATCCTTAAATTATTGGATTTTGTGAATGCTATATTCATTCATGAAGGCAATAAAATAAGGTAGAGTTCCTTAAGAACACAATAATTATTTTTGATTAAATATTCATTATAAAATTTTGCCTGCTCTTTTGAGTAAAGAACAAAACAAGTCCAATGATGATTGGTGATCATTGAAGAATCATAACAAACTGAGGACTTTTACAGTTCATTTATTGTCTTTTAATTATACATCATTGGAAAAAGTTACAAATGGCGCCCAACGTGGGGCAGGCAAAACATAGTGTAATTCTGAATTAAGAATAACTTAAATATTAACAATCAATATTATATAACCACATACATTGGTTTATCACAATTCATATTACTTTGTAAATGGTACTAACGCGTAGTTATAAAATGGAACAAAATATTGAAAAACCCATAATCAGTATACAGTCCCCCAACCCTTCTGGTTCTAAAACCCAATCTCAATTGAAAATAGACAACAGAAAAATTGTATCAGCTACGCATAGTATTACATCATCCAAAAGCTCTAGGATTTCAAAAAAGAGTAAAGTGGATGAGATAGAGATCACTGACCCAAACAAAACAAACAAGGACGAATTAACTGAGTTTGAAAAATATAAACTAGAAATGGCAGAATTACGTAGGCAATGGGATAAAAATCACGATAAGTCAGTATTATTAGAAAATGAGGTCATTGAATTAGGTGAGTCCATTGAACGGACTGAAAACAATGTTGACAGTAAACTACTGGATTTTAAAGTACAAATTGGGAATATTGTTGGAACAAATATGGATCAAAATAATAGACGTATGAACAATCTTGAACAAGCTATCTTGGGCAACGCAGATTTGATTAAGAAATTGTTCCAAACACAAACATCGAATCAACGCAGCAGCGAATCGACAGCATCAATATATCAAGGTCACCAGATGAAATTGGAGATACCGTATTTTGAGGGTAGACGGCCTAGAAAATTCCTGCAGGATTTGGAGCAATATGTACTGGCATCAGGACCGAACATCTTACAACTGAAATACATATTCAATACGGCTATGAGAGGGACTGCAAACGACTGGTGGATGATGGTGGAAACCGAGGTGCACAACTTTCAAGACTTTCGGCGACTCTTCTTAAAGAAGTATTGGAATGGAGAGATACAACATCGAATACGATCACACCTTGAATTTGGATTTTACCAAAACAGCCGAGGTTTGAGCAGAACAGAATATGTCATCAGACAAATTAATAATGCCAACGAATTGGAGCCAAGAATTGACACACCAGAATTGATTACTTGTTTAAGCCGTCATTTTGATAATGACATACAAACCGCTATTATTGTCCGCAACATACAAACAAGAGATGAACTCGTTGACTTGATGGAACATTTTGACCAGGCAGGAACCATCAATTCACAAAGAAGATCACCTATGCAGTACAACCGGGATAATAACAACCGACATCAAGCAACAGCCATTTCTAGAGAACATAATCCAAATCCGGTTAGGACTGACAATCCAAGGTCAAACTCATATTCCAACCCAATAAGGCAGAGCTATTACAATTCTAATGCTCAAAGGAACAATGACAGCAATTCCAACACTCAGAGAAGGGAATATAACTACAACAACACGCAGAGCAGAGATAATCATAAATACAATTCCCAGAGCCAGGATAATTTTCAGAGAATAAATAACCCCGGTACCAACCATAATCAACCAATTAGGACAATTAAAATTCAAGAAGACAATGAGATTGAGCAGTCGTCGGAAAACTAACTTCGCCTGTATTTACACCTTTGATAGATCCATCAAATATTGAGGATAATACAGGCAATACAAAACAAGTACTGCATCAAGTACAAACAAATAACGATAAGGATAAAAAAGTATCGTGCCCATATTTAAAATTGATAATTGAAAATAAAGAAGTAAACACATTAGTAGATACAGGTAGCGAAATCACCTGTATGTCAGAACAATTTTTCGATGACAATCACAAATATTTTGGCAAGTGTCCCACTTTACCCGTCGTGGGTACAACAGTAACTGGCGCAACAGGAGGAAGACCAACGAAGATCAAGAAACAAGCATACATGGAAATCAAATTTAAATATTCATCGTTGCATTTCCCCATTATATTAATTCCGAATCTACAATGTGATTGTATTATTGGGATTGACTTATTAACGTTAGTGAAAGGAAGAATTAATCTGGAAGAAAATTATGCTATATTAAGGGATGGTGAAAATAATGTGGAAAAATATCCACTAATAAAAATAAATCAACAAGAGGAAGTAGAAGAAGAGGAGAAAGAAGAAGTTATTTATACTATAAGTCAATCACCAGAAACAAATGACATTTCAATGGAAGAAATAGATGAAAAATGCGAACAAATTGAAAATATTACCACAGAAGAGAAACAGCAGTTGAAAAATTTAATTTTTGAACACAGAAATGTTTTCAAAAAAGTGCCTGGTCGTACTCCATACTACAAACATAAATTGATCATTAATGAAGAAAAACCTTTTGCGTCTACCTCATATCCTATTTCGATGAAATTCACGGAAGCTATTAGGCAACAAATACGAGAAATGTTGGATCAAGATATAATACAACGCTCGAATAGCGAATACACTAATCCAATAGTTCCGGTAGTGAAAAAGAATGGAGATGTACGTTTTTGCCTCGACGCAAGGAAAATCAACGAAAGGATGGTTGCTGACCGAGAGACTACAGAGAACATGGAAATACTTTTTCAAAAGTGTTTTGGAGTTAAAACTATGTCAAGCCTGGATCTAATCAGTAGCTTTTGGCAGGTGCCATTAGAGGAAACGTCACGAAAATACACGGCTTTTCTATTCGAAGGAAAGTGTTACGAATTTAAAGTCGTACCTTTTGGACTAAAAACAAGCTCCGCAGCGTTGATAAGGGCCTTGGATTTGGCGCTACACGATATCGGCAACAACCTTATTTGTTATGTCGATGATATTCTTGTAGTTTCTAAAACTTTTGAAGAACATTTAGAAGTTTTGAGAAGGGTATTGGCAAAACTTGAAGAACATAATTTCACAATCAATTTACAAAAATGTGATTTTTTGAAACCGGAAATTAAGTTTTTAGGCCATATATTGAGTACTGAAGGATTAAAATCAGATCCCAATAAAATTGCTGCCATTCAAAATTTTCCTACACCAAGAAATATAAAACAGTTACGGGGTTTCTTGGGAACAATAAATTTTTACTCGAAATTCACTAGTAAGCACGCGGCCGAAACAGTCCCATTACTGGAATTATTGAAGAAAGGGACCAAATTTCGTTGGGATCCAGACAAAACAGAAGCTTTTGAACGAGTCAAAAAATTATTTTTACAGGAGGTTATACTCCGTTTCCCAGATAATGAAAAACCATATATTCTTACAACAGATGCCAGTGATCACGCTCTAGGAGCTATACTGTCACAAACCACTTCAGAAGGAGACGAAGGAGTCGTTTCTTTCGCCAGCCGGACTTTGAAAGGAGCAGAATTAAATTATACAACTACTGAAAAAGAGTTGTTAGCTCTTAAATGGGCTTTAGATAAATTTAGGTCATTTGTTTGGGGGGCAAACATTATAGTAAAAACAGATCATAAAGCTCTTTCTTTTATGAAAACTTGTAAGTTGATGAATGCGAGACTTACGAGATGGATCCTTGAGATTCAAGATTATGACTTACAAATAATTCACATTCCTGGAAAGGAAAATATCGTAGCTGATACATTGAGTAGATATTGTCAGAAAGATAGTTTTAACCCTAATTCTTCTGAAAAAATTACCATCTTTCCACTAGCGAGCACTCTTTCCAATTCTCTCAAGAAACTGTTGAATAAATTACCTGAAGAGCAAGAAAAAGAAGTTGTTGATAAACAAATACTTGGATTAGAAAAAAAAGACAAGATATATTATAAGAAAACTAATAAAGGGTTTAGGACATTTCTCCCCACTAATCTTGTTGTCCCATTAATTGATGAGTGTCATATTATATATGGACATTTAGGTGCTAGTAAATGTACCATGTTGATACAAGATGATTTTTACCATAAGAAATTAGCAAAGAAAATTAGGCAGAGAATCTCAACTTG
>JABFPD010000467.1:0-11529 GCA_022817545.1 Cremastobaeus sp. ZL-2020 | reverse complement strand
GTCTTGTAATTATTGCAGGTAAAATTTGGATTTGATACAGGACTGAATGGGGAATATTACAATTTTGGGTATTGTGACGACACCTTATTTTTGGCTTGTGGCTTTTTCTGGAAGAACCTTACAGGAATTTAAAGGCTTAGGTACACATAGAAATTTTGGAAAAGTCGCAAATTTTTTTTTCATATTTCATCAATTCATTATCTTAAGAATGCTGTCTCAAAGTTTCAAGATGTTCTGAGTGTTTGTTACTGCTCTGAGCGCGTGCAGGCGAAAAAGTGTCTGCGGCGTTTTTAGAGAATTTTGGCGTAACGACAGCGCTAGAAGCAGCCAGGAACATCTATTCTCATTGAATTAGGTGTTTAAGGGCCTTGTGAAGACATCAGTAGCGGCACCGATAGTTTCCCGTAAGTTGCTAATTTTCTTTTGATATCAACGCGCAAACTGTTATCAAAACTTTAACCCATTCCGCCGGAATCGTCAAAAATCCTTGTTTGTGTGAATCTGTGTGTACACGCCAATGGAGAGAGGTAGTAAATACACAGATAGTGATTTTACTGCGTTGCCATTGGAGATAATGTAATTGTATGCATTCCTAGACGCCATGACGTTAGGAGGAATGGGTTAAACTCGTTTTTCTCAAAACAACATTTTTTAATGCGGTGAGCAAGATAACTCGAAACTCATGCACCTGACGTGGCTACAAACTCCGGGAACTTTGAGTCTATAAAATTATCCGGTCCTTGATCGTTCAATTTTTTTCTGATCGATATTTTTCGAGATATCGAAGTGAATATTCGAAAAATTTTATGCAAAAAATGAAATCTTTTTTTTCAGTGATGTGGACCGAATTTGACCCTTTAGAATAAGAATTTCAATATCATATTGTTTTCAAATGATCGGACGACGCGTGAGTTTGCTCACTGCGAGAAGGCTCTACAAAAACCCTCGTCAGCCAATTTGCGTGCAGGAGCGAAAGTTTCCGTCGCGAATGGATGGAAAAATACGAAAATTTAGTTGAATACATGTACAATAACGTATCCAATTATTATAGTAAACGCTGTAATATATTAGTTCTTAAAAAAAATTTGAAAATTCCTTATTTTTCACCTTTCATGTGTACGTATGCACCCCTGAATGCAAAAGCCTAATTTTCAACCAATTGCCTAATTTTTAGCTATGTTTTCGCTTTGATTGAGACAATCTAAAGTAAATGCTAACAGGGATGCGTATGTTCTATATTTTTTAACAACGTTATGAACACGAAGTAGTATTTTTGTGTTCGTCTCATTTTTCTTTGGAGACCCGAGTCGAAATTTTAATAATCTTTTAGTCATCTTTAAGTTCTAAGGTATTCATTAGATGATCTTCATAATCTTTGTCCTCTTTAACTAATCATAGCAATGTGAGATCTTCATTTGATGTTCTTCGTATTCACAAAATTCGAATGTACGATACTGTACACTATGAACTGACTTTCTTGTTTAACGGGCTATTATATTTTCATCCTCATTCAACGCTCTAACTACGATTAAGTAATCATTTAACGTTCTTCAAGATCGTCGAACATTTCGATATATATATGCATTTAAGGAATGCAGGAACACAATAGGAATTAGTTAATTCGATTATTTTCTGAGTGTTTATATTATTATTTTTCCAACCAAACAGTTTTTTTATTTGTCACATGGACAGGTTGATATATACTTATTAAATGATAAAGTACAACGGAAATAAGGATCAGTAGAGGAAAACTATAAGATTAAATCATACTTTCATAATTTTTATTATTGCGTTAAAAAATTCGGTATTGCTGCTATGTTAGCGACTAATTCTGACAGTCCCTATCAAAAATACTCACGTAAGAACTCGCGTAAGATTTCATGTGAGATCTTACGTAAATTATCACGTAAGTTCTTACGTATTTTTGATAGGGAATGACTGCGGAATCGGTAGTTAATTAAAAGAATTGTTGTTTTTTCAGTGTGCTTTATTCCAATTCTTTATCGTTTACTGGAATTGATACATAAATTCTTTGTTCAACATTAATATATACACACGGTGATTCAATATTTACCACCGGTACAGCAATAATGTCATCTGTTTCGACGCATTTGTGTAAAAAATTTACACTATTATGTTGATAATGAAAACCATTACAAGTGAAGACATTGGTAGACATAAATTTTTGAACAATTGCAAAATGATTTCCGTTACAAGCACACAATATTTGTTCACAATCACAATTTATAATTTTGATAAAACACTCAATTCGCCCCAGGTAATCATGATCATCAGCTTTAAATTTTACTATAGAAGAATTTGTTTCTAACTGTCTTCTGTACATGTTAGAAACGTATAATTGATTTTTTTTCAATAGTCTGAAATATTGCAATACTACAAATGTATCGTTGATTCGAATATTGCTACTAATCATTGCCCTTTGAATTATTTCTGGCACATTCTGTCCAATTGTTTTATATGTGCCAACGCTGTAGCACCTTTGATGAACCATCTCTATTATCTTAACTTGTTTTTTTTTTGATAAGCAAAAGTTACGAATCTCTCCATCTGGCAATTCTTCAATTAACTTGATCATTTTAATAAATTGCATATGTGAATTGGTTACTTGTGTAGCTATGTGTCCGGTCCCATGAATTAATTTTAATATTTGCCCATTTATATCTTCATATTCGTAACATGTGTGTGTCCACAAGGGGCCTAAATTTCGGACCATATCGGCTAAATGCAGCAGTAAATGAATATTGATGGAACAGAATTTAAGTCCGTAAAGATGTTGAAATTCGGAGACAAATTTATGTAGTAGATCATGTGCTATTTGAATTAATGGCTCTGAAATCGTATTTGCATTTAGAATTGTTATTGCAGAAACGAGGCAGATAAAATTTGCATAATAATCAAAACGCATTAACCCTTCAAAAACTGGTATGGAATAATATAAAAAAAAAATCTTCATGTCAGATATTTTCCAATGTATTAAATCAACTACTGTTCGTGGCATTCGGTGGACAAACTTAGGAGGTTTAATATTTTTTAATCTATTATTAATAATGTCAATAGCATCAAATAAAGAAAACGGATCATGTCTGTAATTTTTGTGGAAAATTAGGGTTAACATTTTTTTAACTACGCCTCCATCTACTGCATGCATCCGATCAATTGCCGTACCTCTAATAAAATCTGGCATGAGAAGTGAAAGCACAGTTCGTCCTTTTACGCCCATGTATGGTTCACCCGGGCGGGCATTAGTAGAATGTTCAAGAGATTGTTCCGAAGATCGTAAAGTAAAATTGTTTGCATAACGATAAACATGGACAGAAGTATCTGGATTCAAGAATTCTCTTTCTCCAGGTGTCAAACATACTGGGCAACCGTGATATCCATTGAACTGAACAAAATTGAAACATTCACATTTCGCTATTAAATCACAAGTTCCAGTTAAAACAACCCCTCTAACAGTGATTCGATCGCCATTTACAAGATTAATTTCAACGCCATTGCGAATTTCTTCAATTTGCCTCTGTAAGGCATAAAAAAAAAGATTCATTCGTGGTTTTTTGTCACCATACCAAATACCAGCAATTAAAGTATTTTTCCGCTTCTTTCTTTCCTGAAAAGGTAGTTCGTTAATTGAAAGATAGATTGGCCACATAGAAATTTTTGATGATTTGAATACTGGTATTCCGTCAGTATACCAACTAAAGGAAATATTATGTGGATTTGATAAAAAGCCATTATTGACCCATGACTGATATAAACTACCATCATAAATATCAGATATTAATCCCGGAATATGTTGCCTTTGAAATCGTAATTGAAGATTATCGTAGAAGTCATTTCTTCCATACATATCCTTTAGTTGATTTATAAACGGTAATTCTACAAAATATGAATTCCTTCCGTCTGGGCAGTACAAACAATTATCGTCAGCTGATCTTAAATTTCGCGTGCAATTTGAACAATAATGATGTTTAGTAAATTTCGTTGTACCTTCAATACCGAAGTATTTTCTGAACTTAGACAAGCTGTTCTTATATAAATTTTCGCTCAAACAATGCATATTCAAAAATGTTATAACACTCTCTAAAACAGTCATCGTTAAATTATAGTGCAAATAAAGTGCTAAAATTAGCAGCATACTTTGCCCCACAGTAATTTCAGCACCACGATAAAGAGGTCTGTTGCGTATATAGTTTTCTTCGGGGAAATCTTCATCATCAGGATCCTCCGCATATTCTTCTGCTGCTGGGTTGATATGGTTTTCTTCAAATGGTTCAAATTCCAACACGTTTGCAATATTTTCACCCCTTGAATATAAGACACATATTATAATATATACAAAAATATTTCTATTGTTTCATTTCATTCTAATTAGAATTTACAATAATATATTACCGCCGAGGGCGCCACTGCGCCCGAGGCTGGTAAGCTATTTTTCCCGGCGCTAAAGCGGAGCGAAAAGTGGACTTTTCGCTCCTAGGAGTGAAAACTTCTCGAGGGCGTAGCCCGAGAGCGGGTTTTCACTCCGCGTAGACGAATAGTTCCACTTTTCGCCGCGCTAGTGTCGGGAAAATGTTATTTAATACATACTCATTTAGATGTCTCTCCTCATTTAGCAAAATGTTGCCGTGTCTAACGTTATTTTGATCTGGTATCACGTCATTAATGATTTCGTCATTGTGTAGATCTTCATATTGAATAACAGCATTAGGTTGCTGCATTTGATCATTAGGAACCCTATTGCGAACAATGTTTCAATGAATAATTTTGTATTAAATAATCAAAAGACTTAATTAACGACAGAAATTAAGAGAATTTTTTTTATTTATCCATACTCGTTTGTATATTCCTCTTCGTTTTGCAAAATATTATCGTCTCCAACGATATTTTGTTCTTGTATTGCGTCATTGATAATTTCATCGTCATGTTCATCTTCATGTTGGTCGACAATATTTTGTTGTACATCATTATTAAGAACTTCCTCATTGTGAACATTGTTACTATAAAAAAATTTTCCAATAAATATCTGTATGAATAATAAATATTAAATATACCTATATTGAATCTATATATACAATATATATATTCAATATAGATTCAACATAAATTATGAATGCTTCACCTCAATGGTTTATTCTAAACGAACTCACCATGGTTCGTTCATAAATAAATACGGGCATAAATAAATACGGGCACATCTTGAACTTAATATTTTAATTGAAATGATAATTAGCATTGCAAGGTTCGATTGATTTTTTCAATGATTATATTGAATGTTTGCATTCATATAAGAAAATGATATAAAAAAATTGTGGTAATTGAACAAATTTCAATTTCAAAAATTTATATTTTATTTGCCAAAAAAGTAAAATAAAATATATTCCTCAAAAAAATGAAAAAATCAGATTAAGAATTAAAAACAATCTGGCCCAGTTTGACTCTCGTGGAGTCACGATGCGATAGAAAATATGTTCATATCATAATTTGAAAAGAGATTCAAATAAATACATACACAACCTGCTGTACTCGCCTAGTAGGTAGTTCTGCATTTAAAACATTCACCCGATTAGGATGTTGTAAAAGATAATTTATTCGAGCACGTCTTTGTTCACGACCTAATCTGTTGATCGATTTATAAGACATACTGACAATATTCACTGTTGTCAAAAAGTAAAAATCTGATATTAGAAAATTAATACATGAGGGTAGTACGTAATAAATAAAATATATACGAAATATACAATTCAGCAAGTAAACTAAACATGTATGTAGTAACTCGTGGCAATATAAAATTATTGGAGTATCACTTGCTTAGAAATTCACACTACTGTCGAACAAAATAGGAGTGACAGTAAACAAGGACAATATATACAACTCAGTTGAATAGTGTCGGCTAGAGTTCTCCTATCAGTGCTAAATTACCGCATAAGCAAACTAAGCAGCTGTTTATTAATTTAGTTAGCAGCGGTTTATTAACTTTAGTTAATATTTTAAAAAAATTGCTATTTTGAAAATCGAAAATAATTAGATTAGATAGTGTTGATTCATTCGTTTAATTATATTGCAATTTTTCATACCGTTCATTCTGAAAATTTGCATTAAAAATGAGGCCCCGCAAAATTTTCTGGTCAGGGCCCCACAGACTAATAATCCGGCTCTACCTATCTTTCTCTATTAGAAACGAAGATCGAAGGAATCATGGATGGACACCGACTTAGCGAGGACCAATCAGAATCAAAGACCCTTAACCTCACAGGTCACAGCACACGTGTCGTGAATTTCCTCGTGTATCTCCAGTGCTGGGAAAGAAAAAAGTGCATTTAGAAAAGTTTCGGAAAATGCCTCCACGAAAAAAGCAATTCGCGTTAATTTGGTGGATCGAATCACGTGAGACCGATGTTTTGGCAATGTCGGTGATTCCAAAAAATGCTCGAACAATCGGTTCGGAGACAATGCTTCCTTGGAAAAGTGTCGACGGGAGTACAGAAAAATTCAAAGCAAAAATCCTTGCTATCAGTGGTAAGTGCTCGTATTTCCAGATAATTAAAAATTTGGAGTGTCATTTATTTAAATAATTTTTCTGTGAGGTCTAGTATTCATAGCATTTTAAATCAGTTACTCTGATGGTATTCTGAAAATAAAAAAGAGGTTATGCTGGAACGTAGTCATATAATATAAATGAAAAAGAATTCCATATTTTTTTACAAGTTTATAAAATTTATATCATTTTTGTTTTTTTACTCAACAGTATCCACTAAATCCACTAAAATGACAATTAGAGTTTGTTTTGTTTGTTGCTGTTGTTGTTAATAGTGTATGGTCAAAGAGCTAGGTATGCTCTACTAAAGACCACTTCATCAAAAATTTGTTTTGTTTATAGCACAATAATTTTTCATACTTAAGTTTTATTAAACTTAATTAATTTGTTGTTAAAAAATAGGTTTGTTTGAGTTAAAAATTTGTGATTTTGTTAAGAACATCCTGCCGATGCTTAACGTCTGTATAAAAATTAGTAAATTAATTTAATAAATAACAATAATATAATACAAACAAATACACATGTTTTTTTCTTTCCAAATTAAGAAAGTCTGTAAAAAAGTTAGAGCGCCAAAAACTTCTACCGGGAAAGTTGTTCGTTATATTTTAAACATTATTTTCTTTGAGTTTTGCATCGATTAAATTAGTACACGTAAAGAAAACTCAGTATTTTCAACGGTTGAAAATAACCGAGTTTTACGATTAAGTCAATTTTATGTTTCTGTTATGAAAGTTATTCTGTTTTTGTATTGAATTCATCGAATATTATGAACATCGTAAACATCGCGCAAAGACGAAACTCTCGTCATGTAAAACTCATTGAAGTCGCGGTTCGTACATCAAGCTGATAGAAAAATTCGATTGGTGTCTCTGGTTTCTGCAAATGTCCTTAGGTTTCTATAATAATTGTTTACCATTGTAGAATTATATGAATTCATTATAAGAAATGAAAAATTAATAAAAGAATAAAATGAAAATGTTATAGTACGCAACAATGACAAATTATTTTTGTATAAACTGATGTGTTCTCATTTCGAGTACTTTAAACGGTTTAATACGGTTTTTGTTCAGGGCGCTATATTTATTTTCACTACATTGTAAATATAATTTTGGTTTCATATAAATGATACGGATTCTTTACTGGGAATTTATTATTTAATACGACAATAAAAATTGGAACATTTAACAATGTGCTATTATAAATTTTATTTAATATTTCAGATGACGAAAAAAAATTACATGGTACAATTGTTACGAGTAAAGGTGTATTACATGACCCTAAAGAAAAAATAATTCCGCAAGAGGTGAAGGAAAATGTGGCATCTACTAGTAGTCACATTAAATTGATGAACAATTTAAAAAGATCTTATGATCAAAAAGTGGACGCTCAGATAGAAAAAACTAAGCCGTTCTATCCTACTCCTTTTTATGATAACAGATTTGATGCACAGTTGGAAAAAAACAAGCTTTCTCATTCTGCTCCCTACTTAATGCCTTTTCCTGATTCAAGAATTAATCCCGTGACTTCATTCGATCCTCATTTCATTCCATCAAGAACTGATGGAAAAGAAAATGATATTTTACAGCTGACTTCTGAGTCTAATCGTCCCCGTGTCACTAACATTGAGAATTTCCCATTAAAAATCCCTTTAAATCCAGTTTCCCCATATGAACTTCCTAACCAAAATCCTCAATTTCCTAACTACACTCCAATGAACACACCGTCTCCGAATTTTTATAATAACAACGCTGCTTACTTTGATACTTCTCAACGCCCTGAACATAATTTTTATAATTCTCAACCCTCTACTAGTCAGGTTAATAATCTCACGTCATGCAGTAATGAATTCCCAATCAATAAGCAAATTCTATCAAATTTAAATCAATCGAGTACTGCACAGATCCACCCTGCCCATCCTTTATCAAATCATGAAGATTTGAGTTCCCAACCTCCGATGTTCTTAGAAGAAGAGAAGATTGATCTGCCAAAAAGTGGGAATGATGAGGAGGAAGATGATAGCGAGGACATTTTCGACATCCGAATTACATACAATGGAAAAGGTTCGACTTAAAATTTCGAAAAATAATATATATATCAATAATTATTATTCACAGAATGAAAAATAATAATAAATTAATAATATTTTTCAGTGACTAGAAAGGATATTGCGCGCCAAGAAACTCTGCTCCAAGCTATGAAAGAAGCTTACAAGTTGCAACAGCCTCAGAATAGCAATGCAAATATCACATTGCCAGTAAGTTCCATATATTAATTTTTTGTACTAAAAATAATTATTGCTTCATAAATTATATTATCGTAATTTTGGTTTCAGATTCCGCACAGCTATTTTGAACCAGGAGAAAATAAAACAGAAGTAGCGCCAAACAGCGGTGTTTTTGTTTCACAAAAATATTTTAAGTACACTACTGATGCAGCTGAATACGAAGGCGATTGGACTGTAATAGCGAGGCAATTTTTGGATGAATTATACGGCAACAGTATTGGCAACTATTCGGCACTAGGAAAAAGGACAACAAGAAAACCAATTGACAACAGAATTTTCCGTGCTATTCTTGGTAAAATATATTTAAGATCACAATTTGAAATTTTAGTTCAATGATGATGTAATTATAATTAATTATAGTTATAATGTCTATGAATATTTCATGACATTTTTTATCGAATTTTTCAGGATGGGTAAATAACAGCAAACTGTCGCCGATAACAAAAAAAGATTTAGCGAGTTTAATTAACCAAACGGCGTCCAATAAAAGACGCAATTACAAAAGTGCCGGGACTGAAAATAAAAAAGGAAACACATGTAATTAATTATTATATGTAAGAAATCGAAAATAAAGCAATATTTTATTATATTTATTTTCTTTAATTGTCATAATTACCATTCTAAACTGCTTTGATATTTTGAACTGTCCCCAAATTTTTTGTTAGCTATTTTTAGGATAAAGAAAAATTCAATTAATTATAATATTATCACACTTTACGCATCAAATTATGTTTAAATTAATTAAAATAATCAGATCTAATATTAGCTAAAATAATATTCAACAAATTGATTATTAAAAGAGGATTGTGAATGTTAAAAATCCAGAATGTCAAAAGAAGATTTTGAATGTCTAAAGATGACTTAAATAGATAATCATCTAATCTTCAATATCGAAAAACTCGAATTTCAGTAGTTTTGAACGCTAAATGATTACCTAAATACAATAGTTTTCATTATAACCGAGTTATAACAGCGCCTTGTAAACGTGCACTCTTATTCTTCAGATCATTGAAGATACAGAACATCAAATGATTACTAAAATTTCGACTCGGGGAAGCACTACCAAAATGAAAACAGGGATTAATAAATAATAAGCAGGGTGAGAAACGCATAAAGAAACACGAAAAAAAGTGTCTTAATTTAAGACACTTTGATCGTTCTCTGTGTCTTAAATTTATTTCTGTAGTTCATATTATATTGTATGAAACTAACATTTTAAGCAAAACTATATGTAAACTAACGGAAGGTATTGAAACTAAATAAACTAACAGAATATAAGGAAACTGAAAATTAACAGAATGTACTAAAACCAGGAAAACTAACATAAGATCTTATCTTAAACATAAGAATCTTCACAGCTTACGTAGAATGTATGTAAACTGGTTTGTGTGTTCGGTTATAATATATTAATTTTTTTTACTTGGCCATCTTTTATTTCATAGATTATATTAGCATGGTTTTTAGTGTAGTTGGGAATTTTTCATTTTTAACCTTCGGGTTACCAGGTGGATTTTTGTGACGTATGTACCTAAATGGGGTGACGTAGTCACTCCAGACTGTTTTTTACATTAGGCTGCAATATTATTGTGTGTTATAATAAATAATGGTCGATTTTTATACGAAAATAATAATACATTGGTTTTAATGTTAGTTATCACTGATAAACATTTTTAAATGAATATCAAAATAAAGTTGTTACTTTGAAATTATATTTCAATTTGAATTATTTTTTCATTATTTATTTTTTATTAATAATAATGAATATCATTTTTATTTGTAATTTGTTTACTAACAATCAAAATTTGCATTAAAATGTTGATTTAATCAAAAATTAATAAATATAATGATTTTTTAAAGCAAATTCCTAAGTGGGGTGACTGAGTCACCCCAAAGAAATTGTTTATAATGTTTAAAATATATTTGCAATTTATGATTATGTTCCACAGTTATTTAAAACAGCTCAAAAAAGTAATTTACCGAAAGTTTTAGGAATATATATGGAATATTCGCAAAACACCAGAATGAAAACCAACTTTGGGGTGAATGCGTCACCCCACCTGGTAACCCGAAGATTAATATTCCATTTCAATTAATTTCATTCCTTCACTTGGCTACATTTGACTTCAGCTATTTATTTGCATTAATTTTTTGAGTTTCCGTATATACTTTATTTTACTTATTTCAGTTTGTTACTTGGCTATATCATACTTCACGTTTTTATTTGTTTTGATTTTCCGCTTACTTGGCGTTTTTTCATATGTAATAATTTATATACACTGAAAAAAATGCATCCTTAATTCAAGTCAATTTGACTTGAATCTAGTTAGAAATATTCTCAAATATATTTGAGAAAATCGTGAACTTGAATTAAGGTTACGACCCTTGATTCAATTTAATTGGACTTACTTCAAGTGAAATTTGACTTGATTCAAGTTAATTTGATTTGAATCAAGTAAATTTAGAGTTCAATTTTCAAGTAAATCAGTTACTTGATTACAGTGTAATTATTTTTTTTCTGTGTATCATTATTTTTCACCCAGAGGTTCCTTAATTTCTATGTATATTTTTTGACATTTCTGGGAAATGATAAGTAAAAAATTGTATGGGCTTTATTTCCCTACGAATAAAGTCGTTTTTCCAACGTTTTTCGTCGTTTTCCACATTTTGCCGTTGTTTTTCAATGTGCATT
>JABFPD010000466.1:0-11541 GCA_022817545.1 Cremastobaeus sp. ZL-2020 | reverse complement strand
CCGAAAATATATTTTCTATATATTTTCTCTATTTTTATTTATATTATAACAAGTCGCGAGATTTGAATCTCAACGATTCACTAATCTTGCGCACGCTGGGCCCGAAAACTAAGTATGCGTTATGACTTTCCTCCGGGCAAGCACAATGCTCGACCCGCATCCCAGGCGATTCGGACATCTTCGCCTGGGAACTTTAGTTCCTTCTCTCTTTATTTCGGGCCGCGCTTAGTGTTTTTATCTCTGTCGTGATCGAGTGCGAGATGGATGGCGCGAGTGACGTCACGAGAACGGCAGGAAAGTCGCGCGGGATTATGACAAGCATTGAAGGGCACGTTCGGCCCCTCTCGTGCATCGGCGGAGGCGTTCGGCTCCGCGCTGTTTGTGACGTGCACGCGTGGAAAGTTCTGCGCGGCACAACGCAAGTCGACCCACCCGACGGTGACTCTCAACGCGTTGAGAGAGTGACAGCTCGGGCGCCGTAGATCAGCACGACCTAGGATAACGGTTACTGCGAGTTATGTTTAGTGATGAATCCGAGTTCAACGATAAACCAAATGCCGACGATATATTAATGCGATTTTGTGTTTTCTTTTGCCAATTAAAATGATTATGTTTTCTTTTTCGGTTATTTGGTTAAGTAGAATAAATTTTGCATTTTGAAAATAGAAATGTTTGTTGTGTTTATTGAGAGAAACCCGCCAATGAAATTCCCGTAAATGAAATTGTCTGAAGGCATGTCAGTGTCACCCGACTGACTTGCCCTGTTGATATCTGAACTGAAAATTGTGCGTGGTGCCTTGTCGCCGGTTTCGCCAGTCCGGGTCACGCACCACGTTACAAATGGCATCCCTTGTGGGGAGTCAAAAACTACTACATTCACACCAGCAGCTGCTAGCAATCGCAGTCGTTCCAAATCTTCCAATCTAGTACCAATTGCAGCACCAACTAAAAGTTGTTTGTTTTCATCTTTGCTAGCATTAGGGTAGCTTCGATTTTTTTTCAAATCTGTTCGAGCCATCAAAGCAATCAGATTGTCACTTTCGTCTACAATTGGCAACTTTCCTTTTTTGGATTGTTCCAAAATGGCATTTACTTGCTTTAAAGTAACACCCTGGCGGGCTGTTGTCAACTAGTCACGCTGGATCATAATGTCACCTAGAATTTGGTTGTGTTTGCTTACAGATTCCTCCAGGAAATCAATATCACGCGATATTACAATGCCAAGTAATCTGCCACCGATCTTTCCAGTGTCAGTAATTGGTACTCCACTGAAACCGTATTTTGATTAGATTTCAGTTACATCATGGACGGTGTTGTATGGAGATAAAACCTTAGGATTATAGATGAAATCATGCTCATAACTTTTGACCTTTTTTACTTCTTCTGCCTGATACTCCGCTGTACAATTATGATGAATTATTCCGATTCCACCATTCAATGCCATTGCAATGGCCATATCTGATTCCGTAACAGTGTCCATAGGTGACGATACAAAAGGTGTTTTTAAAGAGATTTTCTTTGTAATTTGAGAGCGCAGATCCACTTCGTCGGCCGTGAAATCTATGTATCCTAGCAAAATGATAAAATCATTGTACTGTTCACCAGAAAGTCCATCTTCTGGCACAGTTTTCAAATTAGTTTTCTCCACTTCAAATTGAATATCTGCCCTGGTTGTCGCACGTGTAAACGTGATTTGCACACGTGTGCAGTATATGCTCTTGTTATAAACAAATGCACAGATAATGGACCGTTGGGGGGTCACCAGATCTGTGGTAACAGGACGGATTAGAATAAAATACGACTTCAGAAAAAATGATCTGGATTTATTGTTATGAACACGTGTAGAAGCGCGCAGCAGTATGGTGCAAACGCAATGCGTCTGTTACCCTCGGCAATCACGAAGAGAAGACTTCATGGAATGTGAGAAATGTCACCCGAAAGAAAATGCGGAAAACCCAGACGGCAGTGCGTAAATCCAGGAATACACGCTGCAGCTCAAGGTATCCCGGTTAACCGAGATGATCAACTAGTTGCATGTGGATCAATACAACCGTTAAGTCAAGATGGACGTCCTCGATTGAAGATAACAATTGGTAGGGGACCAAAATTTCCACTCCATTTTTTCCACTCAAATTTTTCCACTCCGATTTTTCCACCGACTAATTTATCCACCAACTTTTTTTTCCACTTTATCATTTTTCCACCAATAATTTTTTCCACCAATTTTTTTTTCCACCAATTTATTTTCAAAATTTTTCATTAAATAATTTGAAAGTATAAATTATACAATATCCGAAAATTTTCCACATTTTTTACAAAAAAAACTTAGTCTTCTAGATGGTCCATCACCAATAACAAGAAATATAATTTCGAATGTACAGAATGTACTATGGTCTTGAATCTTGGAATGAATGATTTCTTCAAATTTTTTAATGTTTGTAATATTTGTAATGTTCGATACTTCAAAAATGCAAGATTTGCATCGTATGACTTTGGAATATATTTCAATCGATGAATTTTTGCACAATGGACATAGCACATAATATTCCAAATCTATTAAATAATCTAAATAATCTGTGAATAATAAAAGTTTAATTAAATATTATGATATAAAGGAACAAGATATGTATATAAGATCCAAAACCTGTAATATTCATATGAACATTTTTTATAAATATATTATGAATAGAATTCAAATTAATACAGTAATAATTATGTGTAGACATATACGCAAAAAATAAGTTTTAAATCTTCATGAGTTAATTATTATTTAATAATTTTTAGATAATTAAATTTTGAAAATTAAAAAAAATATTAAAGAAAAAATTGTATCAATAGTTTAGTGAATATTGCAGGTTTTCAATCAATTTAATCTGATTAATGCAGATATAATAATGAAAAATCGAACTTTGATCGTATTCCGTTAATTTAGCTAAATCATCAAGATCTGTAAAAGTAATGTATATTAGTAATTATTTTAAATATATTTGTATAAGTTATGTACAGTCATGTAAAAATTCATGTAAAAATGGAAAAAAAATATATGTCCATGATTTTCTATACAAAAGTCTAAAATCTTTAATATGTTTTAACCAGTTGTTAAGCATTTTAATTAGACTCTTAAGAAAAGTCACACGAGATAATATTGCTTTCAGATGATAAATGGAGGCAATTGCATTACGACTTTGAAAAAACTGTCATTAAAAACCGGAGCGCATTTTTAAAAAAATAAAATAGAAAATGAAATATGAATAGTCTTTCAAATGTACTTTAACCATTAAATTAGTTTCATACCTTTTTCCGTTATTTGGTGATTCATATTTAATAATAAAATATTATTCAATTGGATTATAAAAAGCAGTAAATTGATTATAAAAACAGTTTTTTATTGCACAAATAAATTTAAGAAACAAATGGTTATCGTATTCTATTTAGTTTAATATAACAGTTGTCAATTCATTACCGAGTTGACGTATTGATAAACATACATTTTTATTATTAAACATGGGGTTAATCAACTCTATCTGCAATTTTGCGAATAAAAATAATGAAAAAGGTATGTAAAAAAAATTCAAGCTGTTTATTGAAATTTTGATAAACTGTTTATAAACAATTTCAGAAAATCCAGCTCCACAAATTGATAAGGAAAAAATAGATTATCATGAATGCAGTAATTGTTCAGGTTATTAGGAAAAAATCATATAATATTTTTAAATTGAATGTAAATCGTAATATATATAAGTCAATAACTGGATTATAACTATTTATGAAACAGATAATGAAGTAAGAGAACGTATGAATTTGAATGGTGTATTACACGCTCCTCCTGAACACCATTTATTAAGAGGCTCATCACAACCGTATAATCAACAAGGTGAAAATTTGCAATTATATTAATAAAAAAAATCGAATGAATAAGTATTTAACAATTTAAATTTAGGTTATAACAATTGGGAAAATGAATACGAAGCAAATGATTATTATCAATCAAACCAGAACATTTATTATTATCATCCAAATATGGTGTATCCAGAGAATAATTATGATTATTATAATAATAAAAATAGGACATATGGTATATATTCCTCAATATAATAATGTACATATTAGTGTAAATATGAATTAATGCAAAAATCAATTTTTTCTTAGAAAACAAACCGAAAATTAGAGGTGGAATTAAGACAAAAAAAATAAGGCAAACAAAACAGAGGACAATGCAAAATCTATGTATGATGCTCCAATCAATCGACAATTCAGCGTATAATTCGGTTACGAATAATAGTAAAATTAAAAACTATAAATATCAAAAACCAAGATATAATTATTATTAAGGACTTTTAATATAATGTTGATAAATGTATTACTGAAGTGTAAAGTTGTGATTCATTATAACTTAATAAACTTGTACTAATTAAAAATTGAAAAATTATAATATTGTGTAGTAAATCGATATAATATTCTATTAGATTTGAATTGCTGTTTATTTTGTTTCATTATAACCTAGTTGAATGACATATGTTATTTAACAAATTTTGTGAAGTTTTAATTTTTGACCTGTATTTTATTGACCTTTATTTTATATTTATTGAAAAATGAAAAGAAGTAGTAATAGCAGTGAAACAAACTTAAAAAGTAAAAAAATGAAAATTATAAATGATGTCAGAAATGAAACTAATAAAAATGATGCACAACCAGGATGTTCTGTTAAAAAGTCAAAAATAGATGAGGATAAAATATTGAAGCCTATAGAAAAAAAAAATTCAATTGACATAGTTCCTTTATATCTTATTATTTCATTGGAACCAACTATGAAAAAGTAATTTATTTATCAGTTAACTAAATAAAATCTAAGTGTTGGTTAATGTATTATATTTCAATTTTAATTTTATATTTCAAGTTGGAAAATAAAAGCCAGAGTATGTTTAAAATCTTTTAAAAGAAAGTATAAAATTAAAAATAAAGATTGCCAATTATTCAGTATGGACTTGTGTGACAAATCAGGATATATAAGATGTGTTGTTTTCAATGAACTGGTGAATAAATTTTACAGCATGTTCGAGGTAAATAAAAATACATAAATGGAAAAATAAATTAAATAATTAAACAGTCTAATGTGCAATATATTTATATATCTAGATACAACAAATATATACAATCACTGGATCATATCTTAAATTGAAAGATCATCGATATAATAAGTTGGATCATAAATACGAAATAGTTTTGACGCCAGAATCACAAGTACGATTGGAATCAGAAGATGATACAGAAATTCCTTATATGCAACATGATTTAAAATTTATTTCTGAAATAAAAAATATGGCTAATGGAACTTTAATAGGTATATTTAATAAAATCAATAATAAAACATATATTTATTAAGTTTAAATATATGTAATTTTTTGATACAGATATTTTGGGCGTTGTTATAAATCAAAGTGAAGTGGAAAAAATATATTCTCTGGTTAAAAATAATTATTATGATAAAAAGGAAATTTGTATTGTGGACTCGAGTAAATATAAGGTAAAATTTAAATTAATACAACATTTCCCTGGTTAAAGTCTTTTCCCTTGGTAAATTTTTTTCGATTATTGAAAAAAATACTTTTTTTCAATAATCGAAATTTCAATAATGATTCTTTCAGATTTCTCATTTAATGAGGTTTCATAACGATTTATAATACTTTTTTTCAATAATCGAAATTTCAATAATGATTCCTTCAGATTTCTCATTTGACTTTAACCAGGGTTATATAAAAAACGTTAACATAAAGGTAAAATAATGTAACTTGTTATAGATTATTCTAGTGTTGTGGGAATCTCAAGCCAATCAAATTGTCGTAAAAGAAAATGATGTCATATCATTAAAAAATGCAAAAATTGGAACATTTCAAAATGTGAAAAAATTATCCTTAGTAGATTGTTCAGCTATAAATGTTAATCCTAACAACATGGAATCTGAGAAGTATATATAATTTTAATGAAGTATAATTAGCATTAAATCCTATTGAAAATATTATTTACGATCAAATGAATTTTAGATTAATTAGATGGTATACTAAGTATGGATCAATTGATGAATTTCAAGAAGTTGAAATTGAGATAACTGAGAATGAATCAGTAGAAGAACAAGACAGTAATTAAAAATTTTGAAGCTATTCTCTTTTAGAAATTGTTTAAAATGTAATATAATGTGAAATTAAATTGAATAAAAAGCAGAATAATATAGAATGTGTATATTATGCTAGATGAATGAAAATGGGATAACGGTGTATTGAGAGTGGTATGAGAGCGATAAAGTATGAGAAAATTAATAGTATGTACGTGGAAAAAAAGTGGTGTTTTATAATGAAAGGAATAAAGGGTAGAAAATATGTTGATCGAAAGAGATATTTGATGAAATGTGGATGGTCGACTGCTAGTGTGGTGGCAAATTGGAATGAATTGTAAAAGTAATTACTGAAAAGTAATATCGTAATATTTTATAATAATTCATAGAATAAAAGTACATGTATTCAAAATTTGAACACGTTATCATTCATTTATTAAATGACAGTTAGTAAGGTTATAACGTAAGATGAAGACAAGGATAAATTTGAAGTGAATAAGATAAATGATATCAAGGTTATTTGTGAATTAAATTATAAAGAGAATCTATTTGCAGATATAATACTTATTGATGATTTGAAAAGGTCTTTTTGAATGGTAAGAAATAAAATTATACAAATATAAAAATTAAGATGACTAAAAATTAAAATAGCTAAAATAACAAGATTAATTCCTAAATGATCCATTATAAATAATACACAGTTTTCATTCACGAATATAAACCGTATGAATTTCATCTATTGTATGCAATTTGAAATTGAAGTGTCATTTTTATTTTGGAGTTTATATTAATAATTAACGAAATGCCAGCTACGTCCGATGCTGCTAAAAAGAGGAAAAATTATATAAAGAGTATCAAAAATAAAAAAAGATGGAATGAAGATTCCGAGTTTAGAAATAAAATAAATCAAAGAAATGCAATTCGTAATAAAAAAAAATACAAAGAAGATCATGTTTTTAGAAATAAAATTAAAAATAATGCAGTACGAAACAAAATTAAAAGAAAAACTCAATCTGAAAATAAAACATGGATTGAAATATATGAAGACTTCAATGTACAAATTAAAAAAGGAATGAATTATCATTGTATGTGTTGTGATAGAATGTGGAATGAAAATGGCGTTCTAAAAATTTATAACTTAAATGAAACTGTACAACGTTGTTTCGACTTTAAAAGTGATAACGGTTATAATGTTTGTCATACCTGTTACAAAAGCTTGATAAAAAATAGAATTCCAGAGCTTTCCATAATTAATGGATTTCGTTATCCACCAAAACCAAATTTACCTCCCTTAAATAAAGTTGAAGAACGTCTTATATCTCCTCGAATACCTTTTATGCAAATTAGAAAATTAGGAGTGTTTGGTCAATGTGGTATTAAAGGAAATATAATTAACGTTCCTATAGAAGTCGATCAAACGGTTAAATGTTTACCAAGGCATTTAGATGATGATTATACGATTAATGTTCATTTAAAAAAGAAATTAGTATTCAAATCATCATTTTTAAATGATTATGTAAATATTGGGCATGTAAAACAATGGCTTTCATACTTGGTAAATCAGAATTTATACATTCAACATGATATATCTATAGATTCTGAATGGAAATTATTAAAAAATAAAACAATAGATCTATCAGAGAATATATTTGTTGAAGACAATGATTTATCTCCAGAAGAATCTTCAACAATAATTTTTAACCCTAATAATATTGTTGTAATAGCACCGGGTGAAAATCGTTGTCCAAAAAGTTTGTTATTTGATGAAGATGCAGAGGAATTAAGTTTTCCACAAATTTATTTTGGACAGAAACGATATTATTCATTAGAGAAACTACCAACAACATATAAAGTAATCAATTCAGAAATTCGGAGAAAAGATAGAAGGGGTGTGACAAGTGATCACGTGTTATTTATGTGGGCTAAGCTCCAGCGTGAAAAAATAATAAAATCAATTAATGTAATGTTTAGAATGAATAAACACACAAATATAACAGCTCATGAAGCTTTAGATACTCGAACGATCGAAAATTACATTAATAAAGATTTAGCATTCCTTAAAACATTATCTCATGGTCCTATTTATTGGCAACATCAGAAAAGGAAAGTTAATGCTATGATAAGGCAATTCGGGAAACCCACCTTGTTTTTGACTATGTCTGCTGCAGAAACTCATTGGCCGGAATTGCTGAATATTTTATATAAAACATCTAACAACACAAAAATAAATTTAACTAAACTGGATATTGATAATATGACCTTTGCCGAAAAAAATCAATTAATTCAAGATGATCCCGTTATGTGTGCTGCATATTTCGATCACAAAATGAGATGTGTATTAAAAACGTTTAATTTTGATAATGGTCCATTTGGTACATTTAAAATTATTCATCATTACTTTAGGATTGAATTTCAAAACAGAGGTTCTCCTCATGTCCATATGTTAATATGGTTAAATGACGCACCTTCGTATAATGCATTTGATAATTCTAATTTGATAAAATTTATTGATACATTCATAACTTGTTCTGAAAAACATGAAGAAATTGATAAACAAATACATCGCCATACTTTTACATGTCGCAGAACAAAAAAAAATGGTACCGTTATTTGTAGATTTGGTATACCTCATTTTCCAATGCCGGAAACTATAATTTTAGAACCTTATCCTGAAGGAACAAACCTTGAAATATATTTAAAAGATGATGTATTAAAAATTCAGTCATATTTAGAAAGTGTTATACATAATAGAAATGAAGTAACTTTTGAACAAATGCTAATGAACTTAAACATGAATTATTCAAAATATCTAAGAGCAGTTCGAACTACAATTACAAGAAGGAAAATTTTTTTAAAACGATCACCAATGGAAACTTTAATAAATCAATATAATATAAAAATATTGACTTTAATGAAATCTAATATAGATATCCAATATGTATTAGATGATTATGCATGCGCCGCGTATTGCGTTGACTACATCAATAAAAGTAACAGAGGGATGTCACAACTTCTGAAATCCGTTTGTGAAGAAGTTTTAAAAAATCCAAATTTTTTACCTAAAGATCAAATGAAAAAAATAAGTGGGGTATTTTTGCATGGTTCTGAGGTTAGTTCTCAGGAAGCTTCTTGGACTCTATTAGGTTTACATATGAGTGAATGTTCGGAAAAAGAAATATTTATTCCAACATGTCCTGTAAACCAACGAACACGATTATTAAAACCAAAAAATGAATTAGAAGAGTTAAATGAAAACGATACGAATGTGTTTGAACGGAATATTATAGATAAATATGCTTCACGTGATACAAAAATTTGGGGAACAACGCCATTAATAGATTATGCGGCATATGCTAATGACGGTAAACAAAATTCAAGGACACGACCTAGAATTGTGAGATATATTAATTATAAATTAAACTCCGATCCAAACAACTTTTATCGTGAACAAGTATTACTATATGTACCTTGGGCTGTACAAGAACCTTCAGATAGTGAAGAGTGTCAATTGTTGTATAATCTTCATGAAAAATCTATCAAAGTTGTACGTAATAAATATAGACAAAGTGATTATGAAGAAACTTATGAAATGTTATCAAATGATATTGTAATGAGAAAGCAAAAAGAAATTGAAGAATACGAAACAAAAAAATTTCTTATTCCAATAAGTGAGCCTGACGATAATGCTGATTTGTTTGCTGCTGAACAAGAAATATTGAATAAAGAAATTGAAATATTAACCGACATTCCGCATATAACATTAGAACCAGAGAATGATGTATTGAAAAAATTAAGATTAATGAATAACGAACAAAGAATGTTGATAGACAAAGTGTTATGGCGATTAAATCATTTTTATGATACAGATCCTTTGCGAATATTTACTACTGGTCCTGCAGGGTGTGGAAAATCATTCATTATCAAATGTTTAACACAATTGATTTTACATCATTCTTCTTATGATGATAATTGTGAAGAAGGGGATAAAATATTATTAACAAGTTTTACAGGTAAAGCAGCTCATAGCATTGGTGGAATTACATTGCATGCAGCTTTTGCATTACCAATGAAAATTAGTAGCGTTTATACATGTTTAACAGATAATATTTTGAATAAAAAACGACAAAAATTTAAAAACTTAGATTTTCTTATAATTGATGAAATATCAATGATTGGATATGAAACATTTAAGTGGGTACATCTTCGATTGCAACAAATTAAAAATAACAATTTACCATTTGGTGGAATTAATGTGCTTTTATTTGGAGATTTGTATCAATTGCCTCCTGTAGCTGAGAGAGCGTTGTATAAAACACCATTAAATTTAATAGATTGTTTAGCCGGTTCATATTTATGGAATTTGTTTGAAATTCATGAATTGATTACGATTGTTCGACAGAAAAATTTAGAATTTTCAACTCTTTTAACTAAAATTGCAAGAGGTATTAAACTGACAGATGGAGAAGTAGCAATGTTAAATTCAAGAGTATTGAAACCCTTTCATTCATTACCGAAAGGAATCATTCATATATTTCCTACTAATATTATGGTGGATAATTTCAATAATTCTATAATAGATAAATGCTCAGAAATATTCACAGCATTTGCAATAGATACATATATAGGAACAAAAGACAATGATGCAAAAGAAAATTTACTATCAATAATTAAAAAGAAAAAAACCAATCAAACTATGGGATTGCCACAAACTTGTAAATTTGTAATTGGTTTGAATTACATGATTACAATGAATATAGATATTAGTGATGGATTAGTTAATGGTGCAATTGGAATTATGAAATATGTTGAAAGAGATCCTCAAAATCATAATAGGATTAAAAGTGTATGGATGTTGTTTGAAGATAATCATGTTGGTATGGAGACAAGAAAAAATTCTAAACGTTATAGTGTTATTAATAATATATGTCCAACTTTTACTCCTATCATCAGAAAGAAATTTATAATATATTCTTCCAGAAACAACAATAATACTGTTACTCGTAGTCAATTCCCGTTAGTTTGCGCAGAAGCAATAACAACTCATAAAAGTCAAGGTGCTACATACAAAAGTATTGCTATTCCTTTTAACTGCAAATTCAATAGATCTCTTTTATATGTATCTTTGTCTCGTGTAGAGTCTTTAGATGGCTTGTATGGATTAAATTCAAACTTTCAACAATATGGAATTTTGAAAGCTGATGAAATTGACAATATAGAACATGAATATGAAAAAATGCGTCAAAGAACAAAATTACCTCGATTTCTAGAATATATTAATAACTGTGCAGAAAAAAAAGGAATGATTACAATTGCATATCAAAATGTACAATCATTACATACACATTTTGATGATATAAAGTCAAATCAAATTTTCATGAACACCGATGTATTATTATTTTGTGAAACTCATACAATTCAATCTGATAATTTAG
>JABFPD010000465.1:0-11545 GCA_022817545.1 Cremastobaeus sp. ZL-2020 | reverse complement strand
ATAAAATAAAATATATTATATATATATATATATATATATATTATTATTATTATTAATTTAATAAATTATTATAAAAATTAATATAATGAAATAATAATTTATTTTGATACAATAAATTTTATAATTTAAAATTTATTTTCATTAAATTTAATAATTTAAATAAAATTATAAATTGCAAATTTATATTTATATATAAAATAAATAAAAATATATTTAAATTTATTTATATTTTTATGTTTTTATTTATTATAATAAATTCAATTTTAATAATTTTATATTCAAAAAATTGATTATTAATTTGATTTATAATAGAATTAAATTTAATATCATTTATACCAATTTTAATAAATAAGAATAATTCTAAAAATTTTATAATTCCAATAAATAAATATTTTATTATTCAATGTTTTAGATCAATAATTTTTATATTTTCAAATATTATAAAATTAATAATTAGAAATTTTATTTTAAATTTTATTTTAACTAATTTTATTTTTTTTTCAATTTTAATTAAAATAAGAATATTCCCTTTTTATTCATGATTTATTCAACTTATAATTAATTTAACTTGAATAAATTGTTTTATTTTATCTTCAATTCAAAAAATTATTCCACTTATTTTAATAATAAATTTATTATCAAAAAATTTTAAATTTATTATATTATTAAATTTAATTAACTCCATATTTAGAACTTTTGGGGGGATAAATCAAACATTTTTAAAATTATTAATTAGATACTCATCAATTAATCAAATTAGATGAATTATTATAATTATAATATATGAAAAAATATTTTATTTATTTATTTTAATTTATTTTTTAATTAATTTTAAAATTATAATAATATTTAAAATTTTAAATTTAAATAATTTAAAAGAAATTTATTTTAATTCATTAAAATTTAACAAAAAAATTATTTTTATAATAAATTTTATTTCCCTTGGAAGTATCCCTCCATTTATAGGATTTTTAATAAAATGAATAACAATAAATTCAATTAAAATAAATTTTTATTTTTTTTTTAATTTATTTATTTTAATAATATTTTCAACAATTACATTATTTTATTATTTATATTTAATTTTACCAATATCTTTAATATTTAATATTAAAAATAAATTATATATATTAAATAAATTTAAATTTAAAATTTATTTAATTAACTTTACATATTTATCAATTTGATTTTTAATAATAAATAATTTTATAAATTAAAACTTTAAGTTAAATAAAACTATTAATCTTCAAAATTAAATTTAAATTAAATTTAAATAATTTAAGTTTTAATTATATGAAAATTAAATTGATTATACTCAACAAATCATAAAAATATTGGAACTTTATATTTTATTTTTGGAATTTGAGCAGGAATAATTGGTTCTTCAATAAGAATAATAATTCGAATAGAATTAAGTGTTCCAGGTATATTAATTGGAAATGATCAAATTTATAATTCTATTGTTACATCTCATGCTTTTATTATAATTTTTTTTATAGTTATACCATTAATATTGGGGGGATTTGGAAATTGAATAATTCCATTAATATTAAATTCACCAGATATAGCATTCCCACGACTTAATAATATAAGATTTTGATTATTACCCCCTTCAATTTTTTTATTAATTTTTAGAAATTTATTTGGAATAGGAACTGGAACTGGATGAACTGTCTACCCCCCTTTATCTTCCCAATTAAATCCTTCAATTGATTTAACTATTTTTTCTTTACATTTAGCAGGAATTTCTTCAATTCTTAGATCAATTAATTTTTTAAGAACAATTTTAAATATAAAAACTAATAAATTTAATATACTAAATATATCTTTATTTAATTGATCTATCTTTATTACAACAATTTTACTCTTACTTTCATTACCTGTATTAGCAGGAGGAATCACAATATTATTATCTGATCGAAATTTAAATACTTCTTTTTTTAATCCTGCAGGGGGAGGGGACCCAATTTTATACCAACATTTATTTTGATTTTTTGGTCATCCAGAAGTTTATATTTTAATTTTACCAGGATTTGGAATAATTTCACAAATAATTTGTTCAGAATCTGGAAAAAAAGAAACTTTTGGAGTAATTGGAATAATTTATGCTATAATTTCAATTGGATTTTTAGGGTTTATTGTATGAGCCCATCATATATTTACAATTGGAATAGATGTTGATACACGAGCATATTTTACTTCTGCCACTATAATTATTGCAATCCCAACTGGAATTAAAATTTTTAGTTGATTAGCATCTATTAATGGAATAAAATTTAAAATTACACCAACTATACTTTGAATTATTGGATTTATTTTTTTATTTACAATTGGAGGATTAACAGGTATTATTTTGTCTAATTCTTCAATTGATATTATTCTTCATGACACTTATTATGTAGTAGCTCATTTTCATTATGTTTTATCTATAGGAGCAGTTTTTGCTATTATTGGAGGATTTATTAATTGATTCCCTTTAATAATAGGAATCTTAATAAATCCTAATTGATTAAAAATTCAATTTATATTTATATTTATTGGAGTTAATATAACATTTTTTCCACAACATTTTCTTGGATTATCAGGGATACCTCGACGTTACTCAGATTACCCAGACTTCTATTTTATATGAAATTTAATTTCATCAATTGGTTCATTAATTTCAATTTTAAGATTATTAATTTTATTATTTATTATTATTGAAAGAATTATATCTCAACGAGTATTAATTAATTATTTTTTTTTAAATAGAAATAATGAATGATTACAATCTTACCCACCAATTAATCATTCTTTTATAGAACTTTCTTTAATTTATAAATCTTAATATGACAGAAAAATGTAATAAATTTAAACTTTATATATAAAATTAAAATTTTTATTAAGATTTAATTAAATTTTAAATTAAAAATTATATCCTGAATAAATTTAAATTTTCAAGATTCTATGTCTCCAATTATATTTTATTTAACTTTTTTTCATGAATTTATTATAATATTTATTATTTTTATTACAAATTTAATTATTTTTTTAATAATTATTTTAATAAAAAATAAATTTTATTCAAATAAAATTATTAATCATCAAATAATTGAATTAATTTGAACAATTTTTCCTTTATTAATTTTATTTTTTTTAGCTATTCCTTCAATTAAAATTTTATATTTAACAGAAGAATTAAAATTACCTAAACTTTCTATTAAAAGAATTGGAAATCAATGATATTGATCTTATGAATACCCTCAATTTAAAAATATAATTTTTGAATCTTTCTTAACAAAAACAAATTTTCGTTTATTAGATGTTGATAATCGATTAATTTTACCAAATCAAACTAAAATTCGAATATTAACAACTTCAAATGATGTAATTCACTCATTTACTATTCCTTCTTTAGGGTTTAAAATTGATTCAATTCCAGGACGAATTAATCAAACTTTTTTTTTCATAAATTTTTCATCAATTTTTTATGGTCAATGTTCAGAAATTTGTGGATTAAATCATAGATTTATACCTATTGTAATTGAATCAATTAATTTAATAAACTTTTCAAATTGATTAAAAAAATAAAAATTTAGTTAATTTATAATATAAATTTGTCAAATTTAAGTAAATTTAAAATTAATTTTTTATTTTGTAACTTAATTTAAAGTATTGATCTCTTAAATCAAATTATAATATTAATATATATTCAAAATGAATACCTCAAATAAGTCCTATAATATGAATATTAATTATAACTTTTTCAATAATAATTCTTTTTTTTATAATAAATTTATGTTATTTTTATTATACAATAAATTTAAAATCAAAATTTTATTTTTTATTAATAAAAAAAATAAAAAAATGATAAGAATTTTTAATATTTTTGATCCAATAAATTCATTTTATTTAGCTTTAAATTGAATTTTTATACTTTTACCATTAATTTATTTAAAATCAAATTTTTGAATTATTAAATCTCGATGAATTATAATTAATTTAAAATTATTTAATTTTTTAAATAATGAATTAAATTTAATTTTAAAAAAAAAAATTTATAAAATTAATTTTATTTCAATTTTTTATATTATTATATTAATTAATTTTATAGGACTTTTTTCTTATATTTTTACTAGAAGAAGACATTTAAGAATAAATTTAAGATTTTCTTTACCTTTTTGATTAAGATTTATATTAATAGGATGATTTTTTAATTCAATTCATATATTAAAACATCAAGTTCCTTTAGGAACCCCTAATATTTTAATACCTTTTATAGTTTTAATTGAATTAATTAGAAATTTAATTCGACCAGGAACATTAAGAATTCGCTTAACAGCTAATATAATTGCTGGTCATTTATTATTAACTTTAATAAGAAATAATGGTAATAAATTAAATTTAATTTTATTATTAATTTTAATTTTTAGCCAAACAACTTTAATACTTCTTGAAATAAGAGTTGCTATTATTCAATCTTATGTTTTTATAATTTTATTAAGATTATACTCTCAAGAAATTTAATGAAAAATTTTTTTCAACCATTCCATTTAGTCACAAATAGTCCTTGACCATTATTAATTTCATTAAATATATTTAATTTAACTATAAGAATAATTAAAATATTTAATTTTAATCAAATTAATTTATTAATAATTTCAATTCTTTTAATTTTTTTATGTTCTTATCAATGATGACGAGATGTAACTCGAGAAAGAACATTTCAAGGATTTCATACATTATTTGTTCTAAATGGATTAAAAATAGGAATAATTTTATTTATTATTTCAGAAATTTTTTTTTTTTTATCTTTTTTTTGATCTTACTTTCATATATTTTTATCCCCAAGAATTGAAATTGGGATAATATGACCCCCAATAAATTTAAAATTATCTTTAATTAACCCTTATAATTTACCTTTACTTAATACTATTATTTTAGTAAGATCAGGAATATTTTTATCATTAGGTCATTATAAAATTTTAAAAATAAAAAATCCATTTTTTATAATTTTTTTAACTATTATCTTTGGAATTATTTTTTCATTAATTCAAATTTTTGAATATTTTGAAGCAAAATTTTTAATTAACTCAAGAAATTTTGGTTCTACATTTTTTATAATAACAGGATTTCATGGAATTCATGTTTTTATTGGAACAATTTTTATTATTATTACTTTAATTCGAATAAAAATTAAGCATTTTTCTAATATTCATCATTTTAGATTTGAAGCAAGAGCTTGATATTGACATTTTGTTGATGTAGTATGATTATTTTTATTTATTTTAATTTATTGATGACCTTATTAATTTAAATTATATAGTATAAAAAATACATTTAATTTCCAATTAAAATTTTTAATTTAAAATTTAATATAATTAATATTTTTAATAATTATTTTTATATTAGAAATTATTTTTTTAATTTTAATTTTAATTTTTTTAAATTTAATTTTTTCAAATAAAAAAATTATTCAACGAGAAAAATTAACCCCTATTGAATGTGGGTTTAATATAATAAATAAAATTAATTTACCATTTTCAATTCAATTTTATTATATTTCTATTTTATTTTTAATTTTTGATATTGAAATTTCATTAATTTTACCTATAATTCAAAAATTAAATAATTTAATTATTATAAAATGAACCACAATTTTTAATTTAATTATAATTCTTTTAATTTTTGGATTATATATTGAGTGAATAAATAACTTAATTAAATGATTTTAAAATAAAATTTATTATTATCTTTTATTTGCAAAATAAATATTTTTAAATTTAAACTATTATTCTTTAAATTTTAAACTTATTAATTGAAACCAAAACAGGTAAATTATTGTTAATAATTTTATTGATAAAAAAATTTATCCAATTATTTAAATAATTTAAATTAAAAATTTAATATTGAAAATATTAATTTAGATTTTATTCTTTTAAATAAATTTTAAGAAATATAATATATACATATATTAATTTTAAGATTAGAAATCTAATTTTTTATTTCCAATTTATATAATTTAAAATTTAAAATATTATATTTTCAATATAAAAATAAATTAATTTTATAAATAAAGTATTTATAAAAATACATTTTTTTAAGTCGAAATTAAAATTTTTTTTATTTATTTTATATAAAAATTAATAATAAATAAATTATTATTATTTTTAAAATTAATAAAAAAATAAATTTTTCTAAATTTATAATATTAATATAAAATCAATTTAAAATTTTAAATCCTATAAATTCATTTCACCCTTTTTCAATTTTTAAAAAATACCCTATTCCAATTTTTAAAACATAAAAAATTATTAAATTTAATAAATAATTTATTATTAAAAGGTAACAAAAAAAATTAAATAAATTTATTAATTTTAAAATAAATTTATTTTCATTAATTAAATAAAGGAAAATCCCAAAAATTATAAAAGTAAAAATTATTAATAAAATAAAAATTTTAAAAAAAAATTCTAAATTTATTAATATTATAGAATTAAAAATTAATCAATTTATTACTCTACCCCCAATTAAAGAAAATAAAAATAATAAAAATATAGAAAAATTTATTATTAATCTATCATTACAACAAAATAAACAATAAAATTTTTTATAATTTAAAATTAAAAAATAAATTAATCGAAATCTATAAAATACAGTAAAAAAAATTGATAAATAAAAAATTATTAAAATAAATAAATTTAAATTTTTAAAAATTGAAAATTCTAAAATTAAATCTTTTGAATAAAACCCAGATATAAAAGGAAATCCTCTTAAAGCTAAATTTGCACAATTAAAAAAAATTAATGTAAAAATATAATTAAAATTTAAACAACCAAATAAACGAATATCTTGATTATTAAATCTTGAATGTAAAATTAAACCAGCACATATAAATAATAATGATTTAAATAAAGCATGAATTAATAAATGAAAAAATCTTAATAATTTTATTTTTAGTATTAAACTAATTATTATTAATCCTAATTGACTTAATGTTGATAAAGCAATAATTTTTTTAAGATCATTTTCAAATATTGCAATAACTCCAGAAAAAAATATAGTTATTAAAGATAAATAAAAAATTATAATTATTATACCTTTATTTTGAAATAAAATTTTTCTAAAACGAATTATTATATAAACACCTGCAGTAACTAATGTAGAAGAATGAACTAATGAAGAAACAGGAGTTGGAGCAGCTATTGCTTTTGGTAGTCAAGAAGAAAAAGGAATTTGTGCTCTTTTTGTAAATGATAATAAAATAATTAAAAAAAAAATTCATTTTAAATTTAATTTTATTAATAAAAAATTTCAATCACCTAAAATTCCAAATCCCCCAATTAATATTAATAATCCAATATCTCCTAATCGATTTATTAATAATGTAATTATTCCAGAATTATAGGAAGATCAATTATTATAATAAATAACTAAACAAAAAGAAATTAACCCTAACCCATCTCATCCAACTAAAATTATTAATAAATTTTGACCAACAATTATAAATAATATTGAAAATACAAATAATATTAAAATAAAAAAAAAACGAATATTAAAATTATCAAATATTATATATTCAATTCTATAAATAAAAATTATTGAAGAAATTAATATTACAATTGACATAAATAAAAAAGATTTTCAATCAAAATAAATTATTAAAGAAAAATTTATTGAATTTAATATATATAAATTTATTTCAATAAATAATTTTATTCTCAAAAAAATAAATTTTAAAAAAAAAATAAATAAAATTAATATTAATATAAATATTATAATTCTTAAATTTAAATATAAATATATTATTATTTAATATAAAATATATCTTTAATTCCACAAATTAAAATTTTAAATAAACTAATTAAATAAAATTAAAATAAATTTAAATTTAAAATAAAAAAAAATAATGGAAATCAATGTAAATATATTAATAAAAATTCATCAATTATATTAAATCTAAATATTTTAAAATTTAAATTTATTCCATGTTGAGTAAAAGAAAATAAATAAATTCTATAAACCCCTCTAAAAAATGACAATAAAAAAATTAAAATTATTATAATTAATCTAAATTTTATAATAATTATAATTAAAAAAATTTCAGAAACTAAATTTAATGAAGGAGGGGCAGCTATATTAAAAATACAAAATATAAATCATCATAAACTTATATTTCTAAAATAATTTATTATCCCTTTATTAAATATTAAACTTCGTCTATTTAAACGTTTATAATTAAAATTTAATAAACAAAATAATGCAGAAGAACATAATCCATGACTAATTATTATTATTAAACAACTTAAAAATCTTAATCTAAAATTTATTAATAAACCAACTAATATAATTCCCATGTGAACAATTGAAGAATAAGCAATTAATATTTTTAAATCAATTTGACGTAAACATATAATTGAAATATTAATTCTACCAATAAAAACATAAATAATTAAAAATAAATTATTTTTTATAATAAAATAATTAAAAATTATTAATAATCGAATTAATCCATATCCCCCCAATTTTAATAAAATTCCTGCTAAAATTATTGAACCAAAAACTGGAGCTTCAACATGAGCCTTTGGTAATCATAAATGAATTATATAAATTGGTAATTTTACTAAAAAAATTAATATAAAAAAATAATATAATAATATTGAATTTAAAAATATAAAATTTTTTATTTTTAAATAAATAATATTTAAAGAAAAAAAATTTAAATTTAAAAATATTAAAATTAAAAAAAAAGGTAAAGAAAAAAATATTGTATATATTAATATGTAAATTCCAGCTATTAAACGTTCTGAATATCCTCCTCATCCTAAAACTATAATTAAAATTGGAATTAAACTTATTTCAAAAAATAAATAAAAATTAATTAAATTTAAAGAAAAAAAAAAAAAAAATAAAAATATTAATAAAAATAAACATTGTAATAAAAATAAATTAATATAAAATTTAAATAAATTTATAATTGATAAAATTATTAAACAAATAATTCAAAAAGATAAAATTAATAATATTAAAGAAATTTTATCTAACCCAAACCTAAAATAATTTATAATTCAAATTCTTTCTATTTGTAAATTGATTAAAATAAAAATTAATTTAAAAATAAAAAAATATAAAAAAATTTGAATTAAAATTATTATTATATTTAAATTTAAAAAATTTAAAATTAAAAATAAAAAAATTATTATTAAAAAAATTCTTATCATCTTAAATTTAATAAATTTATATATTCATTACCTTCTGAACGAATTAATAACACTATTAATCTTAACCCTAAAATCCCTTCACAAACTATAATTACTAATATATATATATATATATATATATATATATAATTTATATATAAAAAAATAATTAATAAAAATAAAATAAATAATATGCATAACTCTAAAAAAAATAATAAAATTAAAAAATGATTATAATTATAAATTAAATATCTTAAAATAATAAAAAAAAAAATTAATATTAATCATAAAATAGTTATATAGTTTAAATTTAAAACCTTAATTTTGTAAATTAAAATTAAATAATTTTTATAACTTTAAAAAATATTATAAAATATATATTTAATTTCCAAAATTAAGGTTTTAAATTTAAACTATATTTAATGAAAAATTTATATATAACTTCAATTATTTTAATAAATTTTTTTTTGATTAATATTTTATTAATTTCAATAAAAAAAATTATTATAATTTTAATTTTAATATCTATTTTTTTATTACCATCAAATATTAAAAAATTAAATCCACTAATAATAAATTTAATTTTAATTATAATAACAATTTTAATTTCCATTTTTATAAACTTAAACTTTAAAACTAATTGATACTCTATTATAATTTTATTAATTATAATTAGAGGAATAATAATTTTATTTTTATATTTTAATAGATTTTCAATAAATGAAATATCAAAAATTAAATTTTATTCAATAATAAATTTTTTTATAAAAAATATATTTTTTATTATAACTCTAATTATTTTAAATTTTAAATTATTTAATTATGAATTTAATTATTATTTAATTATTATTTAATTATTATTTAATTATAAATTTTTTGGTAGCCAAAAATAAAAGAAGCAATTTTTTAATTTTTTGCATTTTGGTGAATTTGTCACTGCCACCTGACACATTTCTTTCAACAACTTTGGCCTAAACTAACTGCGAGTCGCGATACAATCGACAGCGCTAATGACGATGGATGAATTTCAGATTAAATTAGTACACAAGGTGGGCAGCTCGGCCTCTGACGGTTCGAAGATCCAGTCCGGGTTGCGGCCGGACAACCAGTGGCTGCAGTACGACTCGAGCAGGCGTCCGCTGACGGCGGAGCAGTGGGACGAGCCGCGGTTCGTGAACAAGACGTACATCGGCTACTACGGCTGGCCGAAGGACGTGGAGATATACGCGCCGTCGTCGGAGCAGCCGAGCCTGGAGGCGGGTCGGGCGCTGTCGGAGCACGAGGTGGAGGTGGAGCGGTTCTTCGACAACGCGCAGAACATCGAGAAGCTGGTCAAGTTCTGCAGCCTGGAGGAGAAGGCGGGCAAGGACAAGTTCAACATCTTCCGGATGCACCTGTTCAAGGGGCTGTTCCGGAACCACGGGATCGCGCACCTGCGGCACCTGCTGCCGCACCTGGAGCGGCTGGTGGCGGACAAGCAGGAGAGCAACCAGCGCTGCGCCGCGGAGATAATCGCGGGGCTGCTGCGCGGCTGCAAGCACTGGCCGTTCGCGATGACGGTGCAGCTGTGGGAGCAGATCCTGCCGGTGATCCGGACGGCGCTGACCAACATCACGCCGGAGACGCTGACGGACTGGTGCATCTGCGTGGCCATGGCGGCCACGGAGCGCGACCCCAACCGCATCCACTGGCTCCTCGAGTGCCTGATGGAGCAGCAGGCGCAGGGCGAGAGCGAGGTGTCCTTCGTCGAGTGCGGCCGCATCTACATCATGCAGGTCGCCGTCGTCCAGATCAACTGGCGCTGCCGCGAGCTCCTCTACCGGCTGCTCCAGCGCGTCGAGGACCGCCTGCTCGCCAACCCCTTCCAGAACCTGCGCAACCGACTCGCCTCCCTGCTCGTCACCATCTTCAACATCGGCCTCACCTTCAACGAGGCGCCGCCCTGCCCCGCCCTCCAGATGCCCACCCCCAACTACCTCGTCGACAAGCTCGTCCCCAAGTTCTGGGAGCTGGCCGAGCACTTCGGCATGGACGGCTGCAGCGACGAGGGCGCCCTCTCCTCCCAGATCGCGGACGTGCAGCTCAACAACAGGGATAAAGACACCAGGAACCTCGACAACTTGAAGAGTCAAGAGGGATCCATTAGGCTGTTTAAAACCATTTGCGAATGGATCAAATACTGGTAAGGGGCCTTCCATAACCCAGATAACACACCATGCTTAAGGTGAAACTTCAAACTTCTGTTCACTTGAAAAACGCCTGCAGGTCCTGCGACTTAAAAACATGATATTTCAGGACATGAAGAGATCAGGCGATTCACACAAAACGAGTAAACCGCCTGATCTCTTTACGTCCCAAAATATTAT
>JABFPD010000464.1:0-11552 GCA_022817545.1 Cremastobaeus sp. ZL-2020 | reverse complement strand
AAGATATTGATATCACATTTCTTCGTATCAAAATACATTACACCTTTCGATATGAAACTATAATACTCGAACGTTGTCAAGAAAGTTGTATACGTCCAACGAAAGATCAAAGAACTGTTCCACTGTAAAAATTTTGTTTCGAAAATACAAAAATACTTTATTGTTGATTTCACAATTTCTATGACTTATATTAAATTTCAAAATGTGATTTTGAATATTCAAAACGCTGCTAATAATTTTTAAAAATTGTTTTGAATATTGAAATCAGTTATTTATATTAAATTTTATTAACTGGATTATTAAATTTTCATAATCTGTTTTGAATTTTCATATGAAGATATAAAAAACATATTTTGAAATTCACAATTGTGAAATCTACAACAACAAAAATTATGAAAACTAACAACTATTTTCACAGTGTAACACTAAGAAAAAAAACTATTGTAAATTTTCATACCTACACTGTTAAAAATGGTTGGTAGTTTTCGTAATTTTTGTTGTTGTAGATTTCACAATATTTTTTTTAATATCTTCATATGAAAATTCATAACAGATTATGCAAATTAAATAATCCAGATATTACAGTTTAATATAAATAACTGATTTTAATATTAAAAACAATTTTTGAATATGATTAGCAGCGTTTTGAATATTCAAAATCACATTTTGAAATGTAATATAAGTCATAGAAATTGTAAAATCTACAATAACGTATTTTTGAAAGTTCAAAACAAAATTTTTACAGTGTAGTTAAACATTGTGTATACTCCTAAAGAATAACAAACCCAATTTACTTTGAGAGGAAAAATGCATCTGATAATCGTGGCATTAATCTAAAATTGAATTGAAGAGAAATAGTCATTTTGATACAAGACTTGAATCGATTTGAAGAAAGTTTATCTAATCTGACAACTTTCTTTGAAAGTTGATAAAAATCCGACATATACGGAACAAAAAATCAGTCGCGGAAACATGTCGTTATTAATTACGCATAAAGTGCAGCGATAAAGTCGTCGGGCCTCTCGAGTTGCGGAACATTTATAATTGCGAAAAAAGTTTGCGTTACATGGTAATTACGCACTCGCTGCGCCGGGGCTCGCTGATGCGACGATCAAGACAAAGTGACGATCGCGATGCTTGCATTTCGTTCGCGATGCATTGTTCCGGGAAATGCCGTCGCGCTACTCATCGCGAGTATTCATGAGATTATTAACCCCAGTCGACGCGCGGTTTCGAATCGCTTGGCACTTTTTCTAATTTTCTTCTAGTTTGCAAAATGAAAGTCTGTCAACTTTGCAATATTTCATATTCTATGCAAACGCTGCCGGAGAAACTCATATTTGATTTCCTGACAGGTTTTCATTACATCACTTTCACGTTCGTTGCGCAAGTTTTTCCAGTAATTAAAACTACAACCCAAAAAATCTTGCAAAAACGTAATGGATTCGTTTTTTTTTCTGTCAATTCCATTAGGTGCGATTAACGTGCTCAATGCCCGAAACGATCTGTTTTGACCACCGTTCAACCTTGCTCGTCAATAGATAACCTCAATAGACACTAGCAACATTGTTTCCGATTGACGACGTGTGGCTCATTGTGTAATAACCTAGAAAATGCGACGAACGGAACTGGTTTACGCGCAGAATTAATCTCCGCTGTTATTTTCTATTCCGAGAAAAAATGCGTGTCGGAAAAAAGAAACGCCGCGAGTGGAATACATTGTTAAAAAATATTTAGTCCGTGTTATCCAAGCAACTGGTCTTGTTACGATCGAATTACAAGAGCGCAGTCCAAGCTAAATGTTGGAGTAGAGAAAAATGCTTCTTTTTGCGATTTGCTCCATTCGGAAGGTTTACTTGTAAAAACAAGTGCTTGAATTTCAAGTGGATTTCTAGTCAATTGTCAAACGTTTCTGTTTACTGAAGTGATTTTCACTGCATCTTTCAAAAAATTAATCCAGGACCATTCAAATCGAAGGAAATCTTAATAAAAATGTAGTTTTAATTGTTTATTCATTAATGAAACAAGATGCTTACACTGATTCATTCATATATATTTAAATATAACCTTAAATAATGTTAACACGTTTCTGTAAAAACTGGGCCGGAAAAGTATTCTCTGGAGAACGTTTAAAACGTGATTAGTGATTAAAGTGTTTTATATAGAACGGTAAATGCATATATAACGTTTTAAACGTTCCTTGTGGAACGTTTTTGAAGCCGAGTTTTTACTGGGAAAACGCTTCATAATTTCCAACGTCTAGGTTTTACAGTGATTCCTACAAAAACGTCGTCCTTGGCGGGAGGCGTTACCGTGACATCTTAAATTTGGTTCCGACAATCTTGTTTGCGGTTTTTTCTTTTTGACACACTTCAACACTACAGCAAACGATTATCTCGTTCGAAAACAAGGAGAATCGTGGACAATGCCGCAGCAATTTGGCCGCAGTGAACCTGATTTTCAATGACCGCGCTTTATGCGGTTAGAACCACACTGAGAAAAATAGGTAGTTAAAATCACTATCCGAATAGTTAAATTAGATAGTCAACATCAGAAAGTTATATTTGCCCTTATAAAGCAAAACATTAAAAATAGTTAAATTTCAACTATTCGTCTTCTAGACAAATTATGGAAACTCAATTTAGTAGAAAATAATGTTCAATTTATGCCATTTTGAAAGGTGGGATTTCATAAATCCTAGAGACCTACAAAGGGTTAATTAATTTATTTATTTATTTATTAACTATCAAATAGGCAATCGCCCGATTTACAAAAATTGTTGATATATATTAGGATACAGTTGAAAAATTTTAGTTTAATTATAATACAGTTCAGTTTAGAGATAATTTGTTTCAAAAGGGCTCATTTCTACAAAATTAAATACCAAAAAGAAAAATGTGACGCAATTAAGAGGAGAAATTTGTTTAAAATTAAGTACAAAAGATGGTTAACAATATTCTAACCTCACATTTATTTAACTATCCAGATAGTTAAATCTCCGACTATCTGCAGATAATGAATTTTTTAAGATAGTTTAACCCGTTGAGTAAAACATTTCTCTAAGCCATTTCCTTCCTGAAACTGTAAGTTATCTGCATTGTTTGAATACTTTTAAATAAATATTTACCAAAAATAGAAAAAAATGTTTATTCGTTTATTTTCGAATTTTTAAATACTTAGTTATATTTTTAATTCATTGCATTTTTTCAATGTTTGGATGATAAACAATATATAAAACCCCTTTATTTTACCGAAATTCATTAATATGCATGATTTTATTAAATATTTATAAAATTATCATGCGTCCCTTATAATGGACGAATTTACCAAAAGGGTTAAGCAACCATTTATTTTTCTCAGTGCAGTGATTCTCATTTTCCGAGTTTTTCTGCGGAGCACTTGGCGAATCCTTGAAAACATCTCGAACCAAAACGGACGAATAAATTAACGGTCAATGCATGATCATCACGGCCGACGTAAAATTATTTACGTTCATGCTAATGGAAACCGACATTGAAATACGTAACGCATGCAACGAATGTCTCAAACACGATAGGTAAACTTAAACTTCGCATCAATCAGAGATAAACGGCAAGATTGTGGGATTGCGTGGGAATCTCATAATGCGATGTCGTGTTGCAAAATCGCCGTTCTTCGTTCACAGCAGCAGTTGGCGAAACCCTGGAATAATAGTAATTGAACCTCGCGAGTGTTTGTCGCTGAACGTTTCCACTGCAGGCATTCAAGTCATTTGTAACTATCGAGAGAATGCGGCGCACACGTAACTCGGATCAAGGTGGCACACTCGTCGATATTACGAAATGCGGTTTGTTTAAACAATTTCAGTCGTTGTATATAGAATGGATTGTCAAGAAAGCGAGTCGTACGGCTCAATTATGCAGTTATGATATCCACCCATTGTGTTACAAATGTTGGACGCGAATGCCGAAATAGGATGCTGCCAAGTTTCCAAACGTCCCGGGAACCGCGCAGAATAGGCGCGACTGCCTTACATGCGAGTCTTACGGTTTCGCGTTTACTGTTGAGCCAAATATAAGAAGTTACGCAGTCTCGCTGGAAAGAGATGAAACAAAAGTACTCGAAGCCATAAAAGACTAGGCCGCTTTTTCGTCAAGTTTTCGCTCGCGGATCCGGCTCGAAGGACCATAAAGCGCGGTGCTTTTTTTCGCGGTTTTCCTCCGAGGAAGAACAATTGGCTCAAAATGTTGGCGAAATATAATTGCATTTTCGCCTCGTTTTGCGCTGCGGCGAGAACAATCGTTTGCAAGTGCTCGCCGCGTATCCGGCTCGAAGGACCGCGCAGTCTAATGAACTTTTCTAGGTCGGCTTTAATTCGCCAGGCTACCCGGCTTAGCCCATTAAAATGCCTTCTGATGGGCGGTTCGATGTTTCAGTCGCGAATCGCATGTTTCCTTTTGTCGAGATGATTGCGATCGGCGCGCGAACGCCCGCGACCTCGTCGAGCACAAATAAGTCGTAACGAAATGAAATCCCCGCTCAAACCATAAATTAGACGAACGGGACTCGTCAATTTGGAAACCGCGATTCGTCGCCTCTCTCTGTCCGCCCGCTGCGATCCGCTCGCTTCGTCCTGCTCACGCGGGTTCCCCGCGCATCAGGAAGTGCCGATGCACGTCCGCGTCGTAAATGCTACTTTCGAGTCTCTCGCTTGACCTGTAATTACGCGAGTGTAAACACGAAGTAGAGAATAACGTAACAAGTGCAACGCTAGGAAATAAACAAACCGCGCCGTTTCGAACCAAGTGATTTCATCAGGATTAACAGGATTGAATAATTAGGGATAACGCATGAGATAAGCACCGCTGTGTTAGCTGATACTGAATTCAGACTTTTGAATTTTTACTTTTTCGCGCCAGTTCCTGTTACGTCTTGTTTCGTTGCCTTTCTTCAAATCTTCCGCGAGATAGTACTGGTTTTAACGAACAAATTTAACTTACTCGCTTCGTTTATGTCGTTATAAGTGATTTATTAACGTCATTATACGGCTTTTTATAATTGTACAGCTGTACTGTTTTATTAAGCTCAATTCTGTCATATTTATGGTTTCAACATTACATAATTTAGATTAGATATTTTCGATTAAATTACCTATTAGTCATAGTTAAATAGATTAGAAAAAAATTAAGTATTTATCATTTAGTATTTTAAATGTGACCAATTGCTGACTGTTGTGCTAGTTGGGAAAATGGAAACTGAATAGAGGTTTTCGGGAATGCGTAACTTGTACATGTAACTGCTTGTATAACTGCAGTTATACGCTCTACTGTTAACATACTTATTACATGTTTGAATATGGTTCACTTGACGTTCTACAAAAATACGATAATTTTCATCCAAGTAATAGCACTTTAATTATAAACTCTATGTAAAAAAACATCTTTGACTTTAATTTGTTGTACAATTTGTAATTTATTAAATTATACATCTAATATAACACTAATTGATGAAAACTAAAATATAAAGATATATGACATTTTTTTCAGCATACATATGTGCTGGAGTTGAAAATTTTTTTATAGAAATAATGAAAATTAACCCTTAAGTAGTCCCGCGGCCATCTACGTCCATTTTTTTGAAACACATTTATTCACTTTTCATAAACACTCTGCATTCACATTTTGAGTTTAATATGTTAACCATAATTGAAATGACTAGCCTAGCAATCTAAAACTCTAACATGCTTGAAAACAATTAAATTACATGAAATTGCAAAAGCATTTGCAAAAAAACAAAAAAATGTTAATACTGAATACAACCATTTATATCAAGCATTATAAAAATAAAATTAAAAAAACGCAATTTCTCAACTATTCTTGGTTACCAAAGGGTTAATTCCTTACGCTAAAGTTAATTACCTTATATTTAATACCGAAAAGGTCGTGTGTTTGCAACGTTAAAATTATATAATATGAAAATTTCAACAGCATAAATTTTTATTGATGTGTATCTTAATTAAATTTGTAATAATTTATTAGATTATTAATGCATTCGAAGGAATTTAATGCATTATGTAACCTTGTTTAATTAATAAAATACTCAGATACAAGCAATAATTGCAAAATGGATCAAAATATTTTCTCTACTTATAGTTCAAATAATGTTCTTTCGAATATTACGCAAGAGTCAATTTCAAAAGAATTGTCACGTTTTTCCAATGTTTCGTTTGAAACGTGTCTAATGTGTTGTATCTAATTTTAAGTTAAAAAGCAAAAATCAATAATTTTGAACGAGTCTATTTACTGTAGCAATTTTATACGTGACGAGCAGATGTATAAAAACATTGGATCGGGAAATGGTAAGATGTAATTGTATATTTATCTAATATACTTGTTATTTATGCGCCTTTTCTAAAATATTATAGGTTTTACAGACAATTAATGTCTCTGATTCATACCTGAATAGTTTTTTGCAACTTTCTCAGCTTCGCGTTATTTGCGCCCACTAATTCTGTCCTTAGCGCCATGTATCCACCTGCTTACATAACAATTCACCATTTCTTTCGTGATATTTGGATACGTTGACCTAATTGGAACTAAAATATAAACATATAAAATAACAGGTTCGAAAAAACACAGAATTTGATTAAATAACTGAAAATATGAATTTATTTTTCAGTTTGTCGAAAATAAAGTCTCAAATATCTTTAATATAAAAGTATATAACACTCGCTTTTTAACCATTTAAAAACATGAGTCAATGAAAAATTTCAGGGAAAATAAAAAGTGAAAAATGGTATTACCTATTATCCGGAGGTATCCTAAAATAGATAAAATAGATTTTTCACCATCTGAAAATGAGCAAAAAAGTTATTATTTTATTGTATCTAAACATATTATAATTGGGAGTAAATATAAATATACCTGTCAATTGTGTTATCGATAGGCTGTGTGTTCTCTTGGTGAATCCTCAACTTCTTCTGAAGTAGTAAATGATACGTTGAATATATTAATGTTGACTCATTAAAATCTAAAATTACAATCTGAAATTATAAAGCTATTAAATACCTCTAATTATACCCTTTTCGTTGTCACGATTTTTTCATTAATAGAGGTACGCAGCTTAGCCTATATCTATGGATACATTGTCCAAAGAGGCATGACAATGAGCTTAGGATGAGAGATCCAAAGCGCTTTAGAAGCTAATACCAATTACATTTATAATATATACAAACATATGTTTGCCTTGTAAAAATTCTCTTCAACCATATAAATTTAGATGATATATCAAAACCTGTTCTTCCCGTGAACAATTATTATGCTTTTGTACAAAAGTATGGTACATATGAACAAGGTATTTGAACAATTAAATTAATAAATTTGAATTTTTAATAAAGTATTTTAAATTTTGATTGAAAATACTATTATTAATAATTTTAAGTATTTCTAAAAAAATAATACTATTTGACTAAATTTTGGTATGAAAGAAATTTAAAAAAATAGAACCTACATACATTTTATTTCACAAAATTTAATGACTGCCATTAAAATGAATCTTTTTCTTTTATTTTTGAACGGTTTCAAGTTTTTTAACTGTAACAACGTTATTTCTCATGATTTTTGTAACAAAAATATGATAAGAAAGTAGGAAGTTTAAATAATAATTACAAGTATGAGAACACGTTGAAGGTTGAAAATATTGTTTGTACTATCACTGTAAAACCAAGTGTTCTACAAGTGTTCTAATTTAAGACAATTTTAATCAAAAAGACGCTAGAAAGTGCTTTTTATTCAAAGATGGCTGCTTTGAGACACTTTTTAGTGTATTTTTTATTAAAAGTGTCTGAAATTAGAACACTTGATTTTACTGTGTATGGCATTTTATTAATTTATTCATATTGAACTAGGTAGATCAAAAAAATTTTTGAAAATATAGCTTCGATTATACTAATTCCGAAATTGAATTGTTATTATTATTATTATTATTATTATCAACTTTATTGCGCATCGGGAAAACCTGAGGCGCAATAAATTAATTGGTAAGAAATTGTTAAAATAATTAATGTAATTGTTAAGTAATTGTTAATAAGATAATTGTTTATATGAACTGTTCAGAATTAAAATCGAAATTACTCGCTACGAAATACATTTTAGAGTTCATTATTATTTTTATTGTTATTTACCCAAAACAAACAGATATAAATGTAATAGCATAAATCCGTACTACTAGTCTAATATTTTTTTTTATTTTAGATTAATTCTAATATATTTGAATTTCAAATATTTTTTAACTCTGGAATTACCATCTCTTTTTTAGTATCTTTATCTTATTTATTTATATATAAAAAAGATTTATATATATACTTTCTTTTTTTCCTATGTATTTAAAAATATTTATTATACTTTAATAGATATTTTCCTGGCGTATAGTTATTTTTATGAACTTTATATTACAAATTCCAATGACACAAGGAAAAGACACATAAATTTCAGTTAGTCGGCAGTATAAAGATCAACATAAAATCTAATGGAGATAAGCGACGAAAATGTAATGTAATAAATAATTGCATTAAAATGCTTGCGAACAATTTTATTCGCGAAAAATATATCATACAGAAACAACGCGCAGTAGCGGTACACTTTCCACAAAGAAATCTTCCTTTCGATGACATTCTTTACATTCATCTAATACTGGTGATAAATTTCTACAGCAACAATAACTTGCGCATATTATCGTTGTTTGCATCAGTAAAGATAGTATGCAAATAAATTTCACAATTGCGTTTCAAAAAAATTAATGAAAAATGACATTTCAATGATAGAAAGTCTGGCATGGACTTTTTTACGATCGAAACTTTCGAGTGACTTTCGATTTTGTTTTTGTTGCAGGTTGATAATCCCGCGGACGAGGAAACCCGATCCACATCCGGGGTTCGAATTCGCTGGCGCTCGAATTGCAAAGCGAAGAAAACTGACGCATCAAAAAAAACAAGCAGACAAAATACCGTACACTGCAATTAAAAATTATTAAGTCATCTTGATTTTTCTTTTTCTTAATTTTTCAAAATTACAAATTTTTGAATTATTTTATTCGAACAATGTCGATATCTGTTCAAAAAATATAATTATATAAATATCGTTAAATCTTGTGATACGTAAAATTTATGTTCTTGAGAATCTAAAAAGAAGCAATATGGGGAACGTAAAATCTCAACCGTGTCAAAAAAGTAAATCGTTTTACTTATTCTACCTCCTTCACCGAACCTGGAGAGTAGTTACCGACAGTCGGTTTAAGGACGGTCGGTATGATGCCGATCATGAAACCGATTTATCATCAAAATGCAGCATGTGTAGGGATTGTGGGAATTACCATCAGGATAGCTTGATATTCGACAGGTAAGAAGATTACTGCTTTACCAACAGATGGTTACGTGAATATCCGGTATCGATTTTCTCTACTTTAACAGACATTGGTTTCAATTAGGAAATGTATATCACAAACCTAACACAAACATTAATTTGTTATATGTCAGACTTCATATTCAACCGCGTCATACTAGTCTGAGTTTTTTATCAGCATAATAAACATTTTCCCCTTCTTCAATGCATTGATATATTTTGAAAATTATTTACTCAATTACATATACTAATCCATTCGGATGCAACAATTTATATAATTTATACTATATGGTTATTGCAAATTTGTAAGAATTCACCAGAATTTCGTTGTGCAAACAAAAACAAATTAAACCTAGATACTGCAATGAATTAAAAAATATATGAATATACACTTTTAAAAACACCTTATTCACGGTAAAATTATAATCTTTTTACAATGATCCTTTGATCGTTAAAAGAAATCTTTTTGCCGTAAAAAGAAATGTTTTTAAACGTAAGAGTTTCGCGGCGCTTTCGCAGTAACTTCAGTGAGAAACCACCAGAATTTGCGAACAGAAGTGTTTCTGTATATCGTTAGGTAATTGTTGTGTTGTAGTCCCATTCCGCATTTAGTAAATCGGAATGTTTGCTCGGTCCAAAATTTACAAAACTGTCAAAACATAACACATCATTTTTGTTTATCAAATCGATATTCAACGTTAAATGTGTCAATCCACGCATTATATATTGTTGATATGTAAATATGTACATTGACAATGTTGTACTTAATTTCTAACTGTTGTATTTTCTTTCAAAGTCGTGAATGGAATCGATAATTGTTACACTGTGTAATTGTTGAGATCGTCCAGCAGATTTTCTTTTAATAGTCAAAAGAAAATCTGCTTTCTTATTGTGGATATTTTAAGCAGAAAATCCATTTATTCTCAAAAGATTCCTTTGAATTTCAAAAGATATTTTTAAGAGTGTACATGTTGCTTGAATGAAGCTCGAATTAATAGTTTGCGGAAACAGGTAGAAGACGGTCTCAGCATTCGCTCGAAAGAGTGTGCAGCTTCTAACAAGGTCTACATTTCACTTTAAGGTGAAATGTTAGGTCTAGAATTACGGAGTTAGGGTAAAACCAAAATCAAAGAATAGAAGAGAATTTTTACAAAAAATAGCCTTTGTTTGACTTAAGTTTACAATTGGAGAATGTTGTTGTCAAATAAAACCTGAATTTTAATATGAATTGTTAACAATTTTTTGGAATAAAAATTTTTGAAATCTCGAAATTTTTATTCCCCAAAAAATCTTGAGTAATTCATATTAAAAATCAAGTTTTATTTGACAACAACATTCTTCCATTGTAAACTTAGGTCAAACAAAGGTTACTTTTTGTAAAAATTCTCTTTTATTCTTTTATTTTGGTTTTACCCTAACCCGTGATTCTAGACGTAACATTTTATCTTAAGAAGTTGGATCGAGTGACACTTTCATCTGAAAACTAATTCACTATTATTTTGATTTTCTCACTTACATTACGTGATTTTTAGTAACAATGCTTTTATCAATTCGTTGATGAAGTTGACGACAAACTTACAGATGTTTCCATGTGACTGATTCACTCGAACCTTTTTTATTACACGAGTTCCATAAGGCAGTTTTTTTCACATTTTATCATTCTATAAAAAAATTTAATGATAAAAATATTTTACATTTTTCATCTAAAAAGGAAAAGATGTGACGCGTTTCTTGTGACTACTACGGTCCGAATGAAAATTATTATGCGTTCATTATTAAGTAAACACAAAGTTAATATACTAATATTATATCAAATAACGTTTTGTATTTTATACGAAAGAAATATTTGTAACGAGTTTCTGAATTTAAAAATAAAGTAATAGTATGTTTTGATTTTTGAATTCCCATTCTTTCTAATAAAGAAAACAATTTTTTTACTATAAATCTGTGGTTCTAAGTAAAAACCAGATAACTTCACAAATTATGAAAATTGAGTTTACGTCATGTTTGCAGATTCTTGAATTTATACTTTATTTTGTATTATTTATATTAAGGGGTTATGTACACCTGCAAATTTTCAAAAAATCGAAAAAAATTTTTTTGCATAAATTGTTAGTTTAACATCTTGAGAATATTGTCTTAAAGTTTCAAGATGTTCTGAGTGTTTGTTACTGC
>JABFPD010000463.1:0-11545 GCA_022817545.1 Cremastobaeus sp. ZL-2020 | reverse complement strand
GGAGAAAGAATTGTTTGATTTACATTTACAAACAACAGTTCACTCGCCATGGGAGAAACGTTTTCCGAAAACGGGCGAACCGGGCCCGTACTTTTGAAACCGTGCCACACGCGCACGCCGCAAGTGTGACATGCCCAAACATACTTGGAATACCGGATACGTTCAGTTGTGGCTTGTGGCTTGTGGCGTGCTTTCAAAAGTAGGCCCTCTGTTCTCCCCGGTTGGTTGGTTGGTGTTGGTTGTTGGTCCCCAGAGGCTCCAGTGGAATCAGCCTCTATTAAAACCATCGTTGAGATTGTAGCTTCATTTCCAAGCTTATATATTGACCAGTATATATATATATATATATGTATATTCAGTTTAGAGTGAAGATAACTGAATATTACAGAGTGTGCTTCCGTAAGGATTTGTCGACTGTGTAAATAAATATATCGATAAGTAAGATTACTATTTTGCCTACTGCGATGACGGGATTGAAATGAATGAATTCATATGTTACCGAATGAGAATGAAGAGATATGAAGAAACTAGTGATCTATGGATTAGTGAGTGCATGTATGAATGGAATCTAAATGTTAAGAAATTTTAAGATGATAAAGGAGAAAAGAGTAAGTCCTCCCAAGTAAATCACGCATGATTTACTCCAGACTTAAACGCGTTTGGGAGCATATGGTGCAGTATATGTTTATTTTGTTAACTAAAAATATGTTAAATAATTATATTGTTTTTTTTAGAAAAATCAAAAAGGATTTTAAAAATTTTATCATTATCGCTAAAAATTAAGGATTCTATTTCCGGTGGCAGACTAGGATCGGTCAGCCATAAGTCGCATATGAGTCTCTGTGATTCCTCAGCTCTCAGGGAGCAACTAAAAAAATTGTGATCATTAGATTGCGAAGGAGCTCCACAAGGACATTCAGGAGTGGGTATGATATTTTTATTGTATAGGTGCTCTCTGCAGCATGTGTGTCCAGATTTTAATCTGTTGACAAAAGATATGAAGTCTCTATTACGGTCAGTGACAGTGAACCATGGTTTATCGAAAGTGTTCTTTATGTTAGTAAAATATTTTTTCCCTTTAAAAAGGGCTTGATTATTGAGGAATTCTATTGAATTTATTTTCAGATCTCTTTTGAAAACATTGAAAGTGTTTGGAAATAAGAGGTTGGATATTTCGGTTTGAGGATTCGAGAGAGCCTTTTTAGCTAGACAGTCAGCCTTCTCGTTCCCCTCAATTCCCACGTGACTGGGAATCCACATGAGCATTATCTCAAGATTTCTCATAGAGGCCGTATACAGGAGGTGTTTAATGTTGTAAATGGTGTCATCTAGATTTTTTTTAATGCTAGCTTTATTCAACGCTCTCAAAACGCTTAGAGAATCCGTAAGAATTATCGTTTTCTCTGACTTAAGTCGAATGATTTTCTTCAAAGCCTTGATTACAGCAAAAGCTTCAGCATGAAAAATTGTATAGACATTATCGACCTTATGAGATTCATTTATTTTCAATACAGGACTCCATACTGCATATCCAGTATTGCCTTCTCGTGTATTCTTGGAGCCGTCAGTATAAATGTAATTCCATTCACTGTAATCTCTCTTTAAAATTCTGTTTAGGATACTGTTTGGTTTGATAACTTTAGAGAGCTTTTTACCGGTTTCAGTGTGTACCACATTTTCCAGATTCATATACTTTGAGTAAAAATTGTATTTGAAGTGACCATTATATTCCCAGGGTTTGATCTTGGGTATAATAGGATTGAGGCTATTCATAACTTTATCAATACCCAATTTTTTGAGCGTTTTTTTCTCAATATTAACATTCATATTTTCACGAAGGGTTAGATTAAGGGGATGTTTTTTTGAAGTTAATATCTTAATCCAGAATTTCTTTTGCAGGTATATTCTCCGGCATTTCAGAGGGGCTTCGTTTGCTAGGTCCAGCAGGACGTTGGTAGGGGTAGTTTTCATCATTCCCAGGGATATTCTCAAGGCAGCAAATTGAATCACATTTAATTTGTGTAGAACAGTAGCTCTTTCCTGCGCAAAGAAGATGCTACCCCAGTCCAAGATAGATCTAATAAGACCCCTATAAACTGTCAATAGCATTTGTGGATGTGCACCCCATCTAATACCACTAACTGCCTTCAGAATGTTGAGTAATTTTAAACATTTACTTTTGATTTGAAAAATATGTGGGGACCAGTTAAGGTTATGGTTAAGAATGACACCCAGGTATTTGAATTCTTTCGTCACCTCGATCACCTGATCTCTCAATTTTATTTGTAATTTATCCGTTATGGATTCGTAATTTATTTTTTTATTTATGTCATAAAAGACGCAGATTTTAGTTTTAGAAATCGAGATTTTAAGGTCGAGATCTCCCAGAAAGTAGTCGTTAAGTAATTTCATATATTGGTTGAGTTTAATTTCAAGAGCATCCAGACAGTAATCAGAGGTATACGCCGCGACATCGTCAGCGTACATTACAATCTTCAAATCTTCATCAAGTATTCTGTTAATCAAAGCCGTGTAAAGATTGAAGAGCAAAGGGCTGATTTTAGAGCCCTGTGGTACCCCCTTGGATACTATTCTGGTACCCAACATTTCATTGGCATTCCAACCTGTCACATAACGCATGTAGATCAATTTATAAATACACAGAGAGTATTTGTATGGTACCCCAAGCCTTATAAGCAGTTTGCACAACGTGACAGGGTTCACATTGTCAAACGCACCTTCAATGTCCAGGAAAATTACCCCAGTGAGTTTTCCCAAACACATATTTTTATTGATGTCACCCACAAGGCAGCCCACCGCGTCTGTACAGGATCTGTTGCTACGAAACCCAAATTGATTATTAGGTAGAATATCATTTCTCTCAGCCCACCAGTTAATTCTATCACCCATAATTTTCTCAAAAAGTTTTAAAAAATTAGAGCTAATAGAAATGGGTCTTGCACCTTTGCCACCAGGTTTAGGAATGAATATCGTGTTGTAACGATACCAGTCTGGTGGTATTATAGCGTAATCTAAAAACTCATTAAAGCAAACCCTTAAATTATCGTGCATAACATCAGGTAGTCTTTGGATAATTTCATTGGGTATTAGGTCAGGTCCAGGTGTCTTTTTTGGTTTTGAACTTTCAACAGCTGCTAAGTATTCCTCTCTACTAATAGGATTGTTAAAAATGTCTGGATCATTACTCTCAACGTTAAGGTGTTCATTGAGAACATAAGATCTGTCTATGGGGGCAGGATTATTAGTGTTTGCAATTTTGTCAAAGGCCTGCAAGGCTATGTTTGAATCCAACTTAGCAGAACTGTCGGATGCAGCGGTTTCTTTCTTTTTGAAGTTCTTAAAAGTCCTCCAAGTACTAGATATATCAGAATTTTTATTTAGATTTTCACAAAAATTCCTAAATTTTTTTCTTTTGATTTTTTTGAGTTTTATATTTGTTTCCTTTTTAATTTTAATATAATTATTTAAATTCTCGTCTGAAATATTATCCAAGTAATGTCTATAAGCTCTACTTTTTTCTTTCATTATTTTCTCGCATTCTTCGTCCCACCAATAACTTGAATGTCTTTGCGTTTTTTTGAATTGGATATCTTACCTCCTGCTTCCTCAATTGCTTTACTTATATAACTTAGAATGTTTCTATATCTCAATTGACTTGAATCCTCTGGGTTGAAGGACTTCATGTGTTCTTCACATCTCTCCCTGAATATAGTCCAGTTCATTTTATTGATTAAAATCTTTGGCCTGGCATCTGTATTATTCAACAATTGAAAATTACTCTCTAAAACTACAGGAAAATGATCGCTGTCATAATTATCAGGCAAAATATTCCAATTGAAGTCTAGTGCTAAATCAGCAGAGACTATTGACAGATCTAACACACTACCCGAAGTGCCGTCAGAAGACTTTCTGGTGGGTTTGGAGTTGTCGTTTATACACAAGAAATTAGAGTTAGAAGTGCATTTTCCAGTTTTCTACCTTCTTCATCAGAAGATGCGCCTGCTTGCCAGACGTCAGACTTTGCGTTGAAATCCCCACATATAATAGTATTCTGGAAATTGTTCAGGTAGGATAGAAAGAAGTCCCAAAAATTATTATCAGTATTATTACCAGATGTTCTCGGAGGGCTGTATATATTGATGATATTAATTTTTTTTTTGGTGTTATCATTCAAAGTTATTTCAATGAACAATATTTCAACACTATTATCTTTGCATCTTTTAAACAAGGTAGGGTGTTCATTTTCTAAATTCCTATAGCAAATAGAGTTGTTAATCAAAATGGCCACTCCTCCTCCATTCCTATCAGTTCTCTCCTTAGATATTATTTGATAACAACTATATTTGAAAAATTTCAATTTATCAGGCTTAAGAAAGGTTTCTGAAAGACATAGAATGTCGACTCTGTTATTGTCTAGGATGTGAGGAAGGTAGTGTAATTTATTGAGAATTGATCTACAATTCCAATGTAACATAGTGAATTTGTTATTGGTTTTATTTGTGTTATTTAGGTTGTTGTTTAAGTTAGTCATAAGAAATTGATAAAAGAGAAAATAAAGGTGAAATTTTGTTTCTTAATGAGGGTGGAAAGGTAGATTTTATTAAATTAAGTTATTGTAAGTTATTGATTGTGGATAAAGACTTAAAATAATTTAGAGAGTAAATAATGTAGAAAAAAAGTATAATGAATTCTAATAAGTATAAAAACATTATTTAAGAACACATCCTAAGGTTTTTAGAAAGTATATTACTTTCTACATTCAACCATAATTTATTTATGTCGTTAACTGTCAATTTTTTTGGGTTATCAATTTGAGCTAAGATTTGAAGTGTTTCATTAAAAGTTTCAATCATGAGTGAGCTGTTGGCAGCTTTCACTATGTTCTTGTCCATTTCGTCATCTGTTTCTGTGTCTGAAGGAGCGTTCTCTTCATGCTCCATTTTCTTTCTTTTGTTTTTCTGTCCTTTAGGTTTCTCAACTGTGTATGCCTTTTCAATTTCAGTATAATGATTAAGCAGATTTTCATTCAGGACTGTGTCCTGATTTGAAAATCCCTCTGTTTCCATCACCATTTCCGGGCTTTCACAAGAATTCTCTACCTCTGAGGCTTGAGCTACCGGTTGCAAATCGATTTTGCCCCTGTTTGGAGTCTTTCTTTTTTTCTTTGCATACTTGAATTCCATTCTTGCTTTAGCTTGCTCAATCAGGTCACTCATGTCTGAGCGAACCGACTCAGCAAAACTATGAGGTCGAGGAGGTACCACTCCCTGAGTTCTCTTAAGCAGAGCCATGGCTTCGTTCGGCGTTTTATCATGCTCAGCCATAATCTTCTTAATTTTGCGCTGTGTTATAAACACAGGGCATTTCCTGGAAGTAGCTCTATGCTCAGTGTCAGCATAGTTTAACTTTGAACAGTTAAGGCATTTCGGTGATGCGTTTTTCTCCCTGATATCACATGTCTTATAATCGTGCCCTGACTCGGCACAGTAATCGCAAAACATCTGCCTCGATTTGCAGAGCTTAGCCAAATGGCCATATCTCAAGCAAACGAAGCATTGCTTTACACTTTGGATGAAAGGCGTCAGAGTTATTTCAACAGAGTAGAGACTCATTTTATCAGGAATTACAGCTTTGTCAAAAAAGGCCTTGTACAGATCAGAGTCGACCAAAATAAACTTTCCTTTATCGTCTTTTTCCCTCTTCTTCATTCTTTCTACTCTAAGCGGTTTTGAAAAATGCTTTTCATAACCAGAAAATGGAAACAAGTTATTCAAAATTTCTTCGGTTTCGAGGTTTTCATTTATGCCTCTCAAAACAACAGTTTTAATAATTTTGAAACTCGGTATAAAAGCCCCCCATTTTTCCCCAGGAAAGAAAGCATCATTTATTTTGTTGAAGGAGTCAACAAAGTTATTGGCTAGTGTGAAATCCTCGAAGTTTATCGAAAATTTACCATCTGCCGTTTTCTTTAACCCGTAAGCGGTTTTAGGAATATCACAGAGATTTAAACTCAAAGCTCTACCCATGGCGAACCTACCTCTGTTAATCGGCGCATCTACTTTGCTAATGATGATCAGGTTCACAGTGAAGGGACCTTTGTGTCCGACGTCATATCTATTCCCTTTTTGGTTTTCAAAATAATCGCAATTACTCGGAACATTTAACTCGGTCACTCTATTCACATTGCCCGCACCCATACCATCAGACGCGTTCAAATCTTTATTATTGTCCATGCCATTAGAAACAGGAACGGAAGTTCCCTTTGTCTCCATGTCAAAAGCTAGGTTAGGATTCCCAGCCGGGAATCAACCACTATTATACTCAATAAAAGCTCTAAGACAATTCAAACAAATGATCGCGAAGATCACCGGAATCGTTTATTGCCTTTCAAACCAATTCAGTATTCAATTACTACTTTAAACCTTATTAAATTCACGAGCCACGCACAGTCGACCTGACTCTAGCAGTTTCCAAACGGAAGTCCTTAAATTTGCAAATGCAGCGAATTTTATTGTATTTTAAAATTTTCAAAATTTTTAAAATTTTCAAATTTTATAATTTTTTACATGTTTAACAAGTTTTAAATTTGCAAATGCTGAAATTTTTTTATATTTTCAAAATTTCAACAAGTTCTTCAATTTAAAAAATTTTTTTTTTTAGCAATTTTTAAATTTCTAAATGTTGATAATTTCTTTATATTTTCGAAGTTTTTCTATTTTAAAAAATTTTCCAATTCATAATTTTTTTATACTTTTGAATTTTCAAAATTTTTCCAGTTTTTCAATTTATTCTAATTTCCAAATTTTACCAATTTTTAATATTTTCATATTTTCAATGTTGTTTTGTTTTCATATTTTTCCAAATGTCATAATTTTTGAAAATATAAAAAAATTGTTAGATTTTCAAATTCATTGAAGTTAAGAAATTTCACCGAAAGGACTTGTGGGGATTGGATATAAAAATCACCTCACTTCAAAAACAACTTAACAAATTTATTTATCAAAAGAACAAAGTGTCGCGTGAGTGACGTCACGACCGCGTTGTCTGGTTTAGGACCCTTTTGCTTTGCACGACCAAACTCAACTAACTGAGTACGGCCTATGCTACCATACTCCTAGGTCAGTCGGTGACCATTAGCTTTGTCTTCGGGTCTGGAAAATTCTCGCACAGACCCGAATCGGTTACGCACGAGTCTGAGCAAAACAAAAGAGCCCCTCGTGACAAGCTCGAACGTGTCGCCACATCACCCCCCTTCCAGAATTTACAAATGCTACAGTCTTAAATTCGAAACAGAAACAGATAATAGTGAAAGAACTAGAAAAAGAAAACCAGAAGGAAATGGAGCTAAGTGAAAAAAAAATTGAACTAAGAGCTAATAAGCTTCGCACAAATGTACACGGGTCTCAGTTGATCCCGACCTGTAAACGATCGGGAAAACGCACTCGACGTTTCGGTCGCACTGTATTGTTTTTAACCGTTTGCTCTGTTTTGTCACTTGTACGTGTTGCCTCCGGTTGTTCCTCGGCGTCAGGGATAGTTCCGCGTAGGAATTCTTCTTCATCCTCTCCGCTGGTATATGCTGGCTTGAGCCTGTCTAAGGTGACTGTGACGTCCCGACCACGTACTCGTACTATATAATGCTTGTCGTTTCGTTCGATAACCGGATAGGGACCTTCGTAGGGCTGCTGTAGTGACCGCTTGGCCGCGTCCACTCGTATAAATACATGAGAACATGTCGCGAGATCCTTGAATATGAATATTCTTCGCGTACCATGTCTTCTCATCGGTTTTGGCTGCAGTTTGTGCATGTAATTGCGTAGACGTGATGTAAACGTGGTCATATCTTCTTCTGCGGTCGCAGGTGTAAGAAATTCGCCTGGTAGTCGAATCGGTTCTCCAAAGACGAGTTCTGCCGTTGTCGCGTGCAGATCTTCCTTCCATGCGCTCCGCATGCCTAGAAGTACTGCAGGCAGACGCTCGCACCAGTTTTCAGATTCATGGCACATAATCGACGCTTTCAGCTGACGGTGGAGTCGTTCGATCATCCCATTAGCGGCCGGATGGTATGCCGTCGTGCGCCAATGTGTCGTACCGGTGATGGAGGTCAATTGCCTGAACAGCTCCGATTCGAACTGCCGACCTTGATCTGTAGTGATCCTAAGTGGTACCCCGTACCGCGCGATCCAACCCTCGAATAACATTCTAGCAACAGTTTCCGCTGAAATGTCCGCGATAGGAAAAACCTCGGGCCATCGTGTAGCTCGATCTACACACGTCAGGCAATACCGGAATCCGTCAGCAGGAGGGAGCGGTCCGACCAAATCAATGTGCAGATGCTCAAAACGAGCACTCTTCTCGGTGAAGAATCCGACCGGGCTCTCCACATGCTTGGTCACTTTGCTTCTCTGGCACTGCACACACTCGCGAGCCCACCTTCTGCAGTCACGTTGCATGTTCGGCCACACGTATCGTTGCGACACTAGTCGCGCGGTTGCACGCGCCCCAGGATGAGACAATCCGTGTAGTGATTGAAACACTAGTCTGCGGAAACTCGTCGTCACAAAAGGTCGCGCACCGTTAGTCGATAGATCGCACCACAAAACGGCCTTTGAACCGGGAATTGTGATCTTTCGTAGTTGCAATGCCGTATCCGCGCGCAACAATGTCTGCAGCTCGTCGTCTCCGTCCTGTGCGGCTGCCAGTGCCTCGAAGTCGACGTTTTTCATCACCATCTCGATGCGCGACATAGCATCAGCCACAACATTCTCTCTACCGGCTATGTGGCGAATATCCGTCGTAAATTGTCCGATGTAATCGAGGTAACGGAACTGTCGCGGGGAGCACCTATCGGGGTTCTGCTGGAACGCGAAAATGAGCGGCTTATGGTCAGTGAAGATGACGAATTCGCGACCCTCTATCATATGACGAAATCTTCTAACCGCTTTGTAGATCGCACACAATTCTCGGTCGAAGGCACTAAACTTCTGCTGTTGTGGACTCAATTTCTTGGAGAAAAATGCGAGTGGCTGCCATCCCTGTGTCGCATGCTGCTGCAAGGTAGCTCCAACTGCCACGTCTGAAGCATCGGTAAATAATGCAAGCGGCAAAGTTGGGTCCGGATGCACCAGCAGTGTAGCTCTAGTCAAGGCTTCCTTGCAACGCAAAAATGCATTTTCAAGGTTGTCCGTCCAAAGAACTGGCGCATTTTTGGGTTTCTTCGGCCCTGCCAGGTAGTCGCTGAGTGTGGACTGAACGTCGGACGCCTCTGGGATGAATCGACGATAAAAGTTCATCATTCCCAAAAAACGTCGTAACTCGGTGATAGTCTGAGGGCGTGGAAACTCGGTCACTGCGCGCACTTTTTCGTCTAGCGGTTTCACTCCCGAGCCGGAAACTTCGAATCCCAAAAATTCGACTGCGGGCTCGCCTAACACGCACTTGGCCACGTTGATCACAACGCCATATTGTTCGAGTCTGGTAAATAATTCGCGGAGATGACCCTCATGCTCGTCTTCAGATGCGGAAGCAATGAGAATGTCGTCGAGGTACGCGTACGCAAAGTCGAGGCCACGCAACACCTCGTCCATAAATCGCTGAAAGGTCTGTGCAGCGTTGCGTAGACCGAACGTCATCACCGGAAACTCATAAAGGCCGAATGGCGTGATAATCGCGGTCTTTTGCACGTCGTTCTTGTTGACCGGGATCTGGTGATACGCGCGCACCAGATCAACCGTGGAGAAGATCTTCTTTCCAGCGAGATTCTGAGTGAAGTCCTCGATATGTGGCACAGGATATTTGTCGGGTCTTGTCCTCGCATTGAGCGCACGATAGTCGCCACAGGGTCGCCACTCGCCTGATTTCTTCCGCACCAGGTGCAACGGCGAAGCCCATGCACTATCCGATGGTCGTGCGATACCCAACTTCACCATCGTTTCGAACTCTGTCCTGGCTGCCTTGTGTTTGTCGGGGGCTAATCGTCGTGGTTTGCAAGACACAGGCGGTCCCGGTATCGTCTTGATGAAATGCTCAGTGCCGTGCTTGACCTGTTTCACCAATCCGCTGGGTCTTGTTAGTTCCGGAAATCCTTCAATGATACGGTGATACCTCGTGCTTCCCAACACTGTTTTAACAGAGGGCTCGTTCGGACCGCAAGTCACTTCGCCGACGACGCGGAGATGTGTCGTCCTATCGACCAAACACTGATTGCGCATATCGACGAGGATGTCGTAATACGCCAAAAAGTCGGCCCCGATGATCGGTTTTGTAACGTCGGCTATTATAAACCGCTAGACGAACTCACGACGGAGGCGCAAATTCAGCGTAAGCGTAACGTCACCATAAGTCGGTATCGCGGTACCATTCGCGGCGAACAATTGGTACTTGGACGGTTTCACGTTTCCGCGAACTTGGTCACGAGGAAACACACAAAGATCCGCACCTGTGTCCACCAGAAACTGCAGTTTCGTTGTTCGGTCCGTAACATAAAGGCGACGCGATTGAACGCCGGTATCATCGGTCGCGTCTACCGCCCGGCTCAGTTGTTTTCCGACTTGTAATTACATGGGGGCCGACACTTGCGCGCTTTTTCCCCGAACCGATCATGATACCAGCACTTTTCGGGATCGCGTTCTCTCGATTTTGAACGAGAACGGGAACGTGTACGCGAGCGCGATCGTCTGTTCCCGTCATTAGAGAGCAAATTTGCCACCTTTTTCTCGAGAGCGTCGATTGCTTGAAAAATTTTGTCCTCCTGCGAGCCCTTGATTTCGTGCAGTGACGATTGTGGTGCCGTTGTTTCCATAATTTTGTCCGCAATTATGGCAACTTTGTCAAGCGGTGTTTCGTCTTGCAGTACCAGAATGCTTTGTACATTTGCAGGTAGCCGGTTAGTCCACAGCGTGCGGAGAAAATCGTCTGGTACGGATGTACCTGCCAGGTTTTTCAAATGACGAAGGAACTGCGACGGTCGTCGGTCGCCCATTTGTTCACCTTCTAACAAACGTCGGATCCGCTGCTCGGACGAGGCAGAAAGGCGGGAAATCATCTCCGTCTTGAGCTTTTCGTACTTCCCTTCGTCCGGGGGTTTGTCGATCACGTCGCCAACTTCGTCTACATACTGCTGCTCGAGGTTTCCTACGATGTAGCAGAACTTGGTCTTATCTTGCGTGATACCCCCTAGGGTGAATTGTGCTTCCACTTGCGCGAACCATCGGGTTGGATTCTTCGGCCAGAACGGCGGAATTTTAACGCGGACACTGTTCACTGCGTCTTTATTGTCCTCAGTCATTTTGAACTAACGTGAACGTAATGACTTTGCAATCACGTCGGGGTCACCAATGTGGGGATTGGATATAAAAATCACCTCACTTCAAAAACAACTTAACAAATTTATTTATTAAAAGAACAAAGTGTCGCGTGAGTGACGTCACGACCGCGTTGTCTGGTTTAGGACCCTTTTGCTTTGCACGACCAAACTCAACTAACTGAGTACGGCCTATGCTACCATACTCCTAGGTCAGTCGGT
>JABFPD010000462.1:0-11555 GCA_022817545.1 Cremastobaeus sp. ZL-2020 | reverse complement strand
GCGTAATATGACATAAGTAGCATGAAACGTTGTTGAGAAAAATTAGAAAACGTACAATTAAAAAGAAAATCGAGCTGCGCTGGTTTTCCACGCGTTCCGGGAACAGCACCGCGAAGAAGACATTGTACGAAATTTGAATTTCCCGCCAAGACAAATTCTTGCCGCGGCAAATTCAAATCTCTCGACCGAAATTCAAATTTCCCGTTGTAAAACGTCGAGGAAAATTCAATCGAAAGCTAGTTTACGAGGGAAAATTGACCTAGATTTACCAATCCTTATTGAAACTAAAATCAAAAGTGCAAGGTGGTACAGTTACTTTAGAGACTCTGTACGTGTCGACTGGATTGTAAGGGGAATTAACAATTAAAGAGACTGATAATTAAAAAAATACCTCGCTTCCTCGTCGATAACGGGCGTGACTGTGCCGGAATACTGCGAGTAATAAGGATCTTCGTAACTGCTGCCTGTGCTGTAGAGTCCGGATGGATACCTTCCGGTCCCAGCACTGACTCCTCCACCGCGTTCCGGGCTGCTCATGTACCCACTTTCTCCGTGCAATCGATCTAGGAAATAATCACACTGGTGTTAATTGTCTGCCACTTTTTCACCTTACATTCAATTGGTTTGTTATTTCATTAACTATCAGTCATTAGTAATAGAATAAACAAAGCACTTGGTAACAGTAACATCGAAGCGGACTTTCAAATCATGGACAAAAGCAGTCATGCTTTCGTAGAATAAGGTTCTAGATTTCTGCTGGCCATTCGTCAGTTACAACTTTCAAACTTTTAAACACTGAGTGCAGGAATTTTAACCCCAACGTCACCCAGTGGAGCTTCACAATGGCTCACAGTTTTTGCTCCAATCGAATTTGAGTCCAAAATGGCACATTCCATATGGCAATGAAAAAAATCGTACCCGCGCCATCAGAGTATTTTGCATTTAGAAATATCACTATCACCACATTGGTATTCAGAACGGATATAGATGGAAAAATTCATGCGTCCAAGAATTAAAAATTTGACCGCAAAGTTGCGGCGAGGCCAATTTTATTTCCATCAGCATTCAAGTTTACTGTGTCATAAAATTCAATCAAAATGGAAGTTAATTTATGAATCGGATTAAGCTCAATCGGGAAAAGCGGAGGATTTTTTACGCTAATATAAAAACGTTTCATTTCTTAAGTCGTTAATTATAAATATCGTTTTTACGAAATGGCAGTCGTTATTTTTTAGCATAATATATTATGATTTATGAATCTAGAAATTAAAAAAGTAAAAATGTGCGATAGAAATATATAGAATGCGTATTTCCCATATACGGTTCATATACCTTTCATACGATTCTTACATGCACCATATATAGTCCATACCATTTGATAAAATGATATGTATGCAAATAATTGCAACAGCAAAAAAATGGAAAAAATAAATAAACTGGAAAGAATAGCGCAACTAAATTGAAGATCGCAATGGAGTCAAAATAAATTGACTCGCGATGTTTTATTGAATAGTTTAGCCTGAACGAATTCGCAGTGTTTATTTATTTTCATTTCTGAAAAGTACATAAAAATACACTATGTACATTTTATGATAAAACGTTCTTAAAAGTTTTGCAGAGACAGTAAATTCACAACACTGGCGGCTAGCAAGCGACGTGAAGAAAGAGCTTTGCGAGAAACTACGACTGGCATTTTTCGTCTTCAACTAAACCGTGTCAAAATTGCAGTTATTCTTGAAGATAAAGCGCGAGAAATACGACAAAAATTAATCGAAGTCGTACAAATGAACGAACGAAAATTGATTTTAATTTATTTATATTTATATCGTAAAATAACAACAATTCAATACTCAACCAGTGACCTCGATGCGCTAAAAGATATTGCCGATAAAGTTTCATGCAATATTTAAATAAAAACTAGATCAGAGCGACTGGTCTGTAACCGCCTACAGCGCTGTTGGTCATTTGTGTATGTTTACACCAAATAAAAGTCCCTTTGTTCAGAAAATCTGTCAATACGTCACCTCCGGTATAAACATTTTCGATAGTTTTTATCAAAATTCAGGATGAAAAAACCAAATGTTACTCAAAGGCGTGGCGAAACAATTTTAATTTCCACGACGGTGGTGAAAAAATCCGAACCAACGAGAAAATTGTCGCTTGCAAGTCATGCGATTATTATAACACTTCGCCTCTGGCTAATCTTGTAAACATTCGACACAATTGACTTTCACCCTTAGCGCATAGGTGGTTTTTTTATTACGAATAATGTTGTTACACATACATTATTTTACAGAATGGTAACGTTTTTGGTTTCTTCATTAAAAATATGTTGTTTCTATAAAATGTTTAATTAGGGTTTTTCGATGATTTAACTACCAACGCAGCAATCCGTGTAAAATCGGAGTTTACGCAATATTGTCATTGAATCTTTCGTATCAACTTTCGTTTATTTGTCGAGTATTTTCTAAAAAGTCACTCCTCAAAAATCAATAAATAAATTCGATTCAAATTTATTTTAAAGATACTATTAATATTCAAATACATTAAATTGCAGAATATAATTTTTTCACATATTACGATATATAATTTTGGAAGGAAAAGGTGATGAGTGAATAATGTTTAACAGTAATAGTAATCAATTTATTTCCAAATTCCGCAAAATTCCCGCGTGTTAGGAACGCATGGATTTAGTCCGAGGAAGCAGCAAATATAAGGCAAAAAAACTAAAAGATTACCTTTACAGTACAACATGGTTTTAAGGAGGTTGTTGGGTAAAACAAAAGAAATGGTACAAACTTGGAAATTTGTACAAATGGAGATCTAACATCCCTCTGTTTGTTCTACTAATATGATGAAATTCGTCTGAACCATTATCGAGATATTTACATCTAGTTATGTTATTTTCCCATTTAAATACATGGGAAAATGAATTTTTTAACTAAAAACGCTGCATTATATTCAAAAGAAATGGCATCTTTTTGAAAATTTATTCACTTTATTCCTCACATCTTGGGCCTCATGCGTAGCCCAAAAAACAAACATTCTTCTGTCGTAATTTTATGTTATATTAATAAATAAGTCAAAATTCTATAGTAAAGCCTATATGAGTAACAGTGAAAGGCTACGTTGCATCCTTTTCTCTCCGTCTGGGAGATACTGTTCTCCTAGACGGAGTTTTTCATTTCTTAGATTGTCACACTGCGGTTCGGCCTATGCTTTTAACATAGCGTTTCCCCTTACCCCAACGCCTCCCTACAACTTCCTTAACTATGCCTTATTTCTTCATATAGGCGTGTCACAGTCACCCCAGCCTGTCACAGTCACCCGCAGAACCCCTACAAATCAAACTATTTTCATTATTTAAATTTTAGTCAAATTATTAAACAATCAACTTTTACTATATAAATTTACTATACATATCTTATATAAATTACTATATATAAATTTTGTTATTTTTTCACATTTTTTGTTTGTTCATTTTTCTCTATCGTTTGCCCATATTTGCCCAAGTTTCAATTAATTTTTACCACTTATATATTATTTAAACATTAGCCCATTAAAATTAGAAGTGAGAAAAAATTCAATGTGAATAATAATAATAATAATATTTATTCCTGCATAAACGCATTGCAATGAAATTGAGGCCTTATGCTCATCAAATATTTACCTTTGCATACTACCAAGTTGTTGAATAATGTGGCAAAAAAGATCCGCTCCCGTGTCGAAATTTTAGGTCTGGTTCCCCCCTCAATTTGACCGATATGTGGATCCCTTCAAGTTCAGATATAATTTCATTCCGACACTTGATCCATTAAAATTAGACGTCCGATTCGAACCTCAATAACCTTCCTACTGTCGTTTTAGTAGTGATGCTACTACATTATTTGCTACTAATTTGCTAATGCTCCGAATAGACGCTCAAAACCCTCAAAGCGGTATAGTAGAAAACAATCCAGTCTCAAATGTTTTAACCCTTGAGTGCTCGCGCCTTTTCGGACTTAATTGTTTATCAACAAAACTGCCATTCGGTTATCTTTGTCGGTCGGTCGAAAAGACCATACCGCGAGCACTCAAGGGTTAAACTTATAAATTATAAGTTTTGGGCAAATCGATAATTTTAGATTAACGATTAAATTATTAATGCAATTAATTACTGTAAAATCGATTAGTTGTCAATTGATTACCGAGCAATAGATTAACCGTTACTTGATTATCGAGCAATCGATTAACCGTCAATTGATTAACGAATAATCGATTAACCGTTAATTGATTACCGGATAATCGATTAACCATCAATTGATTACCGAATAAGCGATTAACCGTCAATTGATTAACCAATAATCGATTAACCGTCAATTGATTAACCAATAATTAATTAACTGTTAGTTGACTAACGAATAATCGATTAACCGTCAATCGATTACCGAACAATCGATTGATAATCAATTGATTAACCGTTAATTGATTATTGAATAATCGATGAACTTGTTAATTGATTACCGAGTAATCGATTAATCGCCAATTGACGCATAATTTAGTGCTACTTGGTACGAGTGCAAAATATCCTATAACGCACAGCTTTTGCATGCATAACTATATTTAAAAAAATATTTTTTCATTTCTCCAAAAATTAATTTTTTAGTCATTTAGTCATTTTTTTAATCAATTGCTCAGTAATCCATTGATGGTTAACCGATTGTTCGGTAATCAATTGATGATTAATTGATTATTCGATAATCAATTGACAGTTAATCGATTGCTCGGTAATCAATTGACGGTTAATCGATTATTCGTTAATCAATTGACGGTCAATTGATTATTCGGTAATCAATTGGCGGTTAATCGATTATTCGGTAATCACTTGACGGTTAATCGATTATTCGGTAATCAATTGACGGTTAATCGATTATTCGGTAATCAATTAACGGTTAATCGATTATTCGTTAATCAATTGACGCTTAATCGATTATTCGGTAATCAATTAACGGTTAATCGATTATTCGTTAATCAATTGACGGTTAATCGATTGCTTGGTAATCAATTGACTGTTAATCGAATACTCGGCAATCAATTGGTTATTAACAGATTGCTCGGTGATCAATTACACCAAGTTAATCGCGATGCCAAACTCTGCTTATAATACACCCAGTAAACAAAATTTACCATTTAATTATTACTATGCCAAGAATTAATATGTTTATTAGTAAAGTTGTACCATACCCAAAAAGTTTAATAAAATACAATTTTGTTGATATAAATAAATAACTCGTTAAATAGTTCATATTAGTATTTGATTTATGGAATTTCTGAAATGTTTTTTTATGTTATAAACGTTAGTATCTTTAGTTACACATAATTCTTCTAATTTAGCAGTTTTGTTATTTGGTTATGAAACATTTACTTTTAAAGTCTGTTTTGTTAAAAACTCCTTCGATGAGAATTGAACCCACGTCCTTGGTGTTGAAGCAGCTTCTATCCTGTGTCCCTACTCCCTCATCTAAGGTGGCTTTATTCGCTACCCAACTTCAGAAGTTATACATAAACAAAACAATGCCTAACCGCATGTTTACAGTATTAACTTTCTGAGTTTTCCCTGGTTAAAGTTTCATGAAGAATTATAGATTTTTCTAATCGAATTTTCGATTATAGAAACATTATGAAAATAAGATTTATGAAAAGTACGAATATATGGAGGGTTCAGTGCTAAAGTGGTATAAGTCCAGTTTTTAGATTTTTAAAACAACTGCAATGTACTTTTCATAAATATTATTTTCACAGTGTTTCATAATCGAAAATTCGATTATAAAAATCTATAATTCTTCATGAAACTTTAACCAGGGTTTGTTTTTGATCATGTTGTGCAATAAATTTTACGATATTCAAACTCAAATATTAGTATATTCGTATATTAAAATTGGCTTTTAGTTTTGTGGTTGACTTCTCAAATTAATATATTTTCTGTTTAAGAATGCTTCCATGCTGTTTTGATTTATGCTATGAGGTGCTTTAAGAAATATAATTGTAAAATAAATTTCTTAAGTTTAAAATAATTTTGAATCAATAAAAAAACTCTAAAAATTGTATTCAAAGTATTATACTTAAAGCATTGGTTGTGTTCTTATTTTAATGAAATTCAATTTCAAACAAAAATAATTTCAACATTCAGTTCAACAGAAGTCGAAAATAAAATTCAGAAAATCTTGAGCTTCATTTCTGACCCATACCAGGTTCTCGAGAGTCTTGTAATTAAGCATCATCACGTAAAAGGCTGATGGGGTTCGAGTCTGAATTTCATAAGAGTCTTAAGCCTCGATTTTAAACTGCATGATGGACTTCGATTGCTTCGATGAGAGTTTCGATTCAGACCTGCATGAGGGAGTTTAGGCTCGAATTGGACTCACATAAGAGTTAAAAAATTCGAATAGGACCCAGAAGAGGGTCTTGAGGTTTGAAAGAGATGCGTTTATCAACGAGAAAAAAAGAAATGAGTTTGCTGAGGTACGAAAATTTCAACTCGGGCTGTCATTGCACAAGAACCTTGAGCCCATAATTACATAAATTGCCTATATAAAATTTATTCCATTCTTGTGTATTGTTGTACATTACTTGACATTTTTTGCCCAATATTTATTCAAATTTCAAAATCACATGTATGTATTTACTATCAAATTCATGCGAAAAGTTGACTTCATTGACTCAGAAGAATTCTTGACATTAAAACAAATTTATTTAACCCTTATCTGAGTCTGAGTCTGTAAAACTCATTAGAAAAAGATACTTGAGTAGAATTGTTGATGCGCGACAAAGATAACAAAAATATAATATATATAATTGGCAGATTTCCATATTCACACAAATTCAATGTTTTGGAAAATATTTTATAAAATTTGTTTATTAATAAATATAATGTAAATGTTTTTAGAAGAATTGCTATACTTTTTGTTTCAACAAGCTTTAATTAGTTTTTTATAAAGAATCGTCAAAAAACGTGTGCAACGTTTCACTCAATCACTCATAACCTTTTTCAGACAATATTTGATTAAACATTATACAAACAATTAACAGAAGCTATGTGTAGAAATTTACTTTGTAAGTAAATAAATGTAAGGAAATAATTTTGTAAGTTATTTTCTAATATTGATTTTATATATACATTTAGACATTCCTAAAAAATTCCTGAAAGGAAGAAATGTTTTTTTTTCCTCAGTCTTCTCGACATTAAAAAACGTTGTGGTTTTTAAAAGCTCGCATCAACAAAGCCCATGCTATTCTCCAGTTTTGGTTGTATACATTTATAGTGCTAAAAGGTAAAAATATATTTAATAAATACAATAGAATTGAATTAATTTTGTTAATTAACCAAAACTCACAATGTTACCTCTGTCTAGTTGAAAATTATAACATTTTTGTCACGTATACAATTAACACAGAAAATATATTAACAATAATATTATTCCTGGCTTTTAGAAGTCACAGTATTGCCAAAAAGTATAGAATCTGATTGCAGTACGTTTTTTAAATTGTCCTGTATTTGTAATACACATTTACTCCCAACTTAACTATTATAACGCGTCCTAGTCAAAGACAAAGTAGCAAAGGATTAACGATGAAATTACTACATATAACAGTTGTCATCGATTTCTAGTTTAGCCTGCAAAACAGAAATATAAACAATTAAAATTGAATATATTTTCTTAGTCTTTTAAATTCCAATATATATTTTTTTATTTTTCATGGAAAATTCAACGTTGCTAGCCATTACATTTTAAAGACTTTATGACCTTGAAATATTATTACTTACTTGATTACCATTAATAATTCACACTGTATCACAGCGGGTGAGATATTTGTATTTTTTAGTTAGTTTTTTAAAAATTTGTGTTAGTTTTCTTTAGTTTGGAAGTCGTTATTATTTACAGAAAACTTCATCACCAAAGTGAATGTCATCCTTCAATTTTATTTGTATGAGTTTAATATGTGGCCTCGTTAACAATCGCTACTTCAAGTTTTTAGTTCTGTAATAAAAAATAATGCTTATTTGGTAATTAATTTGTCAAGTAGCAATATATAACAATAATTACCTACCATCACTCTGAAATTATCAGTATCTATAACTTCTCTAGTCTTTAATTCTAAGTCATTTTATGTCCAAAAAGTGAATATATTGGAAATAGTTAACTGAGATTGTTCCTTACATGTGTTGTTACACATATAGTTGTAAAATTTATATCTAACGCTTATATTTTTCTTATATTTTCTTATTATAGTATTTTATGATATCCTGATTAATGGCTAGTTGAAACATGAAATTTCTTCAATAACAAATACTATTGTCTGAGTTATCTGAAACATTTTTAAATATATAGATCATTCGTATGCGTTTTATAAGGAAAATTTTGGCTTATTCTATTTTAGATTATATTTTTTTCATATAATTATTTTTTTCTGTTTAAAAATTATGTCTAACAGATGTATTTAAATTATCTGGTTAATAGTATTAATTATTAGGGATGTGCGAGATTAAATCCGAGTGCATGGTGAACATATTTTTAAAGATTTTTGTACTACATTGACATTGATCACATGTTACTTGAGTGAAAAGAATACGAATGATATGTATTTTAATTATACTTTTAATATATTATTCATCGAGCAAGGATCGGGATTAAATCGAGATTAAATCAAGATTTTTCTAATTTTTCAAATATATTTCGTATTCCTTCTGGTCAATTAAAGTGATTAATTATGGTGTAATGTTTCTCTGAATGAAAACTAGAAAGTTGGAACAAAAAATTAGATGCAAATATATATTTTATACCATTTCCGGCCAAATCTCGAAAAAATCCCGATCTGTAGCCCGCACATGACTATTAATTATACAACACAAAATATAAAATTCAGATTATCCAAAAATGATTACACCATTTCATAATATTAACATTTAAGGTTATAATATTGGTTTTATGCATATTCAATAAGTGTATGAGAAATTAAACAATTATTTTAGCTTTTATAAATTAAAATAAAATATTAAACTGTTTTATTTACACCAAATTATGTAATTTGTTTACTGAAAACTTATAAACTGTATAATTGTTCAAATATTTATATGACAATTGACTGTTCTTGTATTTTTTTAATTTCAATATACCTTAGTAATATTTATAAGATGTAGGATAATAGGTATCAGGTTTACAGTAGTTCTAAATTAATAAAAAATCGCGATTGTTTAAAAGTGTAGAATTTTAATGCAAATGGGAACATTGGCTACTGAAACTACTCTATTGTACTCAAAATAGCGAAATTGGCCATTTAAAAATGTTATACTATACTTGAAAAAATCAACAATGAATTATTGAATAATTGAAAAGATTATTGAATCAAAGTTATTATAGAGAAATATCGCTTTCAGTTCTATTATCAATGTAATTGTACGTAAACATGTAAAAGCTTTTGCTGAGATTAGTTCAACAATTATAAAGAAAAACAATAGACTAGACAAGATTTGAAAGCGTTTCCAAGATTTCAAACTTAGAGTCGAAGACACAAAAAATTAGTATGTATTTACATAAAAAAAGTTCAAAGGTTTAATATAATTTATTGCAATAAGAAAAAATTTAATTTTTATCTTAACTAAGTTTATAGTATTAAAAGGCGCTATTTCATTTACCTGGATTGTATACGATCCGTGTTCATTTATTTGTAGAAATTTAAAGCTGACTGCCTTCGGTTGCAAGCTTCGTATAAACTAGCATGTGCAAACCTGATAATTTATGCTGTTCGTTGCGGATGATTTCTACTTTTCCTGATAGGTCGTCGTGTCTTTCCCAACAATTATGTATTCTTCTGCAATATGCAATGTAATGTCCCACTGTATCTGGCGTTGAAGAAGAAATAAATTCTGCAGCTCCATTTAATATGAATTTCATATTTTGAATTTCAATTCTTACAGGAAGATCATCTAAGCGGATAGAAACCTTTTTTTTCTCCCAGTATTTACTTGCAGCGTCTGTAAGTAAAATTACCTGTGTGTTTGGAATAATTTGTTCTTCTGCTTCTTGATGGCATTTTCGGCATACGTCAATTTTTGTTTTGAAAGCTCTATTGATCAACAGTTTCATTATAGTTTCAGGCTCACCAGTCATCTTTCGTGGATCTCCAATATCCAGCATGGAATGAATTCTACTTTTTACATTGGACGTATTACATTTGTTACAAACAATTTTTGTTGTAGCAGATGGAACGTTACGTAACAGTTCTTGCGGAATTCTACTGATATTACATTTACAATTTAAAATACTTCTATGCACACGGTTGATTTGAGAAAGTAATTCTGCTCGTTTCACGTATGTATCTCTAGTAATTCCACTTCGTGCAATGCCCATTATAAAAGCTAACGTTGGATTTTGAGCGCTTATCGTATCCAAATGTTGTGCAAAAAATACATTGTCAATATAAGCGGTACTCAGGATTTCAACAAAGGTATCAAATGCGCAGGTATTCTTCAATTGGACAAGAAGTTTGTCGATTTTAACAGGTGGTTTTATTGAACCATTTTGCAGTAGCGAATTGGATCGTCGTCTCAATGTGCGACTATGTATAGTTACTACTTCCGGACATGCTTTTAAATATTTCCCCCTTGTTTTGGTTGTTTTTTTCTGGTTGCTTACTGATGGAAGTTGCTTTTGTTCTGTATTTGTGTCGTTTGTATCAGTTGCTGTTTCTATTGTAAAAACACTGTCTATAATGTGTGTATAGGTTATAAAGCTGAAATTCGCTTTAAAAGGAAACGGACACTTTGAACCGGTCCTTTATTCATTTACTCCGGATTCGGTACCATATTCGATCCGAAAATACTCGATTTGCAAGAGTTCATTTTTAGTAGATACTTTTCGTTATTGGTACAGTCTACAAATTCTCTGAGCACACCCAGAATTGACATCCAATTAGCGGTCCAAAAAAAAATGTTTTTAATCCAATGGCACACTTTCGAGACTATGATTTTTGGATTCAGAGAACCAAAATAAGTATAAAAAATGCTGAGGTACTCTTAGAAACAGGTGGCAGCACATTGAAATACACAATTTTCGATATAGATATAAACTATTCATATACACTGCAAAAGGAAGTGTCTCAACGAAATCGAAGTGTCTGTACGAAACCATATTTTACTATGTAATCTAAAACAGAAAAATTAAATTCGAATGAAATTTCCCTTCTTTAATTGGTAATTATTGGTGGTTTTAAAAATATTTTTTCAGCAATTTACATAAGTTGAAATTACGCAATTTAGCATATTTTTTATCTTTTTCTTTTTGTCTTTTAATTCTTATTGCATTTTTTTTTACCAGAGGTAAATTTTGAAAATTATTCTGAACTGGTTCCATTTTGAAAATAGTACCTGATACCACAGATATGTAATCATAAAGTTAAATCTGTGGTGATAAATTTACCATTTTTTTACAAATAATTCACTACAACTAATTATACATAAACACGAGAATGAAGAAATAAATTAAAACAAATAGTGAAGAGTGGCGCTGGAAGGCATT
>JABFPD010000461.1:0-11557 GCA_022817545.1 Cremastobaeus sp. ZL-2020 | reverse complement strand
TTAACCCTCTAGCGCCCGCTACCAGATTCCGATGAGCAAAAAATTTAAAACTCATAAATATGTCTTAAAATACCATCCTGTATCCTAGGAATAAGTTTTTTCGCTTCTAGGTTGCATACCGTGATCTCTACGAAATGTATCTTTAAAGATACATTGGGCGCTAGAGGAGGTGCAAATGGGTATTATGGAAAAATGAAAAAACATACAGATGAGACAATTTATTATAAAATTTATTGAAAAATATTGAAATTTATGATATCTTAATTTGATGTCCTAATTTTATAAAGTATTTTCAATTTAATAATTAATTTATCAATGTCTATTAGAATTTACGACATTAATAAGGTAACAACATGTATGTAAATAACTGTAAACAATTTTTATTTATTAATTATTAAAATTTATAAATACATTTTTGTGGTTAAACCATATAAGTTCAACAAACTCAACATATATGGCCATATATGTTTCGGATCCATTTTCATATATGACCCATATATGAATATAAAGGCATTTTCATATATGGGCCATATATGTCAGACATATATGTTCCATTTTTAAAGGGCTGCGTTTCTTAATTCAACTAAAAATATGTATTTGTATTAAATAATCATGAAAAAGTCATTAATAACTACAAAAGCGATTTTCCAATTTTCCATTCCTTTAACGCCCAATGTATCTTTAAAGATACATAAATTCTTTGCAAGCTACTAAAAATCAGTAATGCAGCAAAATCATTTTCAAACTAAAAGAGCATCTAAAGTCAACCTCAAAGAAAATTCCTGTACAGAAATTGTAATTAAAAATCTAAACATACCTGTTTTTACCCAGCGTCAAAGCTGCGCTTGTAAAACGGTGTTAGAACACGTGCTCATACAAACGATATTTTAGAGAGCGTGAATGGGTCAATTTAGTGAAAAATGTTGGAACCTACTTTATCTGAGATAGGTTTAAAGGTTCTCTTCGGTTTTCAATGTGTTTGTATGAAACACACAATTTTAAGTACCGGAAAATTTTCATGTATCTTTAAAGATACATTGAGCGCTAGAGGGTTAATTTGAACAAAGTAATTGAAATTTATGGTATTAATTATTTTATGATAAAATTTCTTATTAATTAATTCTTGATCATTATAGATTTATTTTTAACATCTAGGACAATTTATTTATCAATACTAATGAAGTTTAATTTCAAAGATTCATATTATTATGAAAATTGTTATTTAATATAATTTTACTAATAAATACAAATAATTTGAAATGAGGAAATTACCTAATCAATGCATTATTTTCATAAAAAAACGTTGATGTACATAGAAAAACTACTTTATTTTATTTTTGTAATAAATATTATATGTAAATATGAGGATGAAAAGGAAATAGAAAATGGGGTAAACGGTATATTGAATTTGCTACGACTAAATTATTTATTAACATTTTTATTAACACATTTTATAAAATTCAATTGACAACGACAGATGTGTATAATTATCGAGATGATGGAACTACTGCCGGGGCGTAGAATTTTGCTCGCGCTTGTAGCGAATCTTTGCGTAATTAAACCAGGACTTGACGTTTTTTCTAATAGTGTCAAGTGTGGCCTCGGGGTAGCGGTCGCCGATGGATTCTGGAAAGAAAAATTAAATTTTGAAATCCTCATAATCAATAATTTTAAACAGATGAATGCTAGGAGTTGTCGAACGACATACCTGTAATCATTTTGATAGACTCTAAATTTTGAACACTTTTGTTTCCCCTGAGGCCCTTCCAAGTGCAGTTGGCAGCGAACGCTGAGGAGAACGTTTTTTTAAGGACATTCGCCGTATGGTCCTTCGCGTTATTGTTACCGCCTTCCTTTCTTATCATGTAAGTCTGAAACACATGATGTTAATTGAAAAACAATATCATTAAATTAACATTTATTAATGTATCAATTCATTCAGTCCTTTTTCAATGTTTACAAATTATTAAAACAAAACTTACAAATTGAAGCTTAGCTTCTTCTATTCCGAGTAACATTCGGTCCCACTCTTGAGCGCCCTCTAAATTCCTGAGAGGTAAAAACTTTTCTAAAAGTTCCTTGCTCGGTGCCTCTGTGTTGCTGGACTCGAGACGCTCCAGTCGTCGTTTTTGGCTCTCGACCTCTAATAATAATCGCGCATACCGTTGCGCAAGCAAATTGCGTGACTGCGGGTGCGCTCTATTATCGTCTGAATTAAAAAAGTAAGTCGATTAAAATTATAGTCTATAATGTATTAAAATATTATTAATTTTCAAATTATATAATATATTATAATATATATTAATATTTGTAGGTATTGTTCACCTGGTGTAGGTTGTAAAAACCTTTCCACATTTTGTGGCGGTGGTTCTTGGCCTGGCCTCTCAATTCGCGGCGGTGGTTCTTGGCCTGGCTCTTCATTTCGCGGCGGTCGTTCTTGGCCTCGTGCCTCAATTCGCAGCAGTGGTTCTTGGCGTAGCTCATTCCGCGGCGGTGGTTGAGCTTGGCGCGGCTGCTCATTTGGAAGCGCTGGTTGCGGCCGAAGCTCCTGCTCATTTGGAAGCGCTGATTGCCGCGGAAGCTCCTGATCATTTAGAAGCGCTGGATGCGGCGGAAGCTCCTGATCATTTAGAAGCGCTGGATGCGGCGGAAGCTCCTGATCATTTAGAAGCGCTGGATGCGGCGGAAGCTCCTGCTCCTCATCCGACTGCACACTCTGGTCTTCGGTCTCCACTACTCCAACCTCCTCCACCTCTTCCTCGTTTACCTGTTGTTGCTGACCGCCATTTCGCTCCGGTAATTGATCCCGAGTTCCCGTGGAAATTCGCAGCGTACTGATGATTATTGGGCGTTGCTGGACAGAGGACTCAGAGGACGAATTAGGAGCTGTAAAAGGAATACTCGCGTTATTTATTAAAGTCCACTAAGCAAACAACGTATTCTGCAACAAGTAATGTTATATATATACTTGTTTCCGCAGCATCTGTTACTTCATTATCATCCGAATCCACAGATGAGGACGAATCTGCAGATGAACGTCTCGGGGAGTACCTTCTTGTCCTCTTTCCGGTTCTTTTCCCCCGACCCAACGTGCCTTCGTCGGTCGACACGTAACATTCGTCACGGGCCCGCTTCCGAGCTCCATTTAATGTATCTGAAGAGACATAAACAATTTTAAAATAATATTCTGTTACTGTAAGCGAAAATTATTGTTATTATTGAATAATTATTTACTTGGAGAAAATTACATAAAATAATTCTTTAGCACTTAAACGGGAAGAGAAGATAATTTGAGATTCCTTGCAGTCTTAACATTTCTTTTATTCTAAAAAAAATGTGAAATAATTTACTCAGATAAGGTAAAAAAAATTACATGTGATAAGTTTAGAGTTAATAAAATTATAATTAATAAACTTTGCTTTGCAAAAATGTTTCAATCAAACATTATTATAGCCAATCAAGACACATTATTGTTATATTTAAAAACCCAATGCCCGTAATACAGCAATTCCCTTTAGGGAATATGAATTAATTTTTTAATTAAATTTGAACAAATTTAATTAGTCAACAAAATTGAGATTTGTTTAATTATTTCAATATACTATCTTCATTGTTGTTAGTTCCGTAAGTTTCATTAGTTTTCTTAGTTTCCATGGTTTTATCATCTCAATCTTATCGGGGTTGATTTAAATATCATTATTGTAACTCAAATTAACCCCGATTAGGTTGGTATGATAAAACTATGGAAACTAAGAAACCTAATGAAACCAGGAAAACTAAGAAAATTAATATGATTTGAGAAAATAAGGAAACAAACGAAACTAAGACTGCACGGTACACAAATCGGCTGTCAGTAATTTTTAGAAGAGGCAATAGACATTTATAAATATAACTAATGCGAGAAAACAGATATAATTGCCTAATACATTTTAAAATAACAACTAGGGCAAAACTTGTAACGTTGGGTCTCTTAATATTAAAATATTTTAATTCTGATAATAAGAAAAGTGATTATTGATACTTAAATTTTTAGAAGCGACACATAAAAATTGGGTACCGGCGCACACAAATCGACATTCGCGGAACACTTTCGTACCGCGAGCAGCTTCGCGTAGCGAAATCCGCGTTGCGCGACGCGACGTTTACGCGACCAACGAGACCCGAGGTATTATATAATATGCAAGTTGACACAAAGCATAACATCACGGGTGCGATACGAGACTACGGGGTACAGGGAGTATTCATTAAATTCGTCATCTCAATAATAATACAAACAAAGCTGAATTCAACTGCCATCTAGGTATCGAGAAGAGAAAATGAGATACAATATAAACAAAGCTCATTTTCGATAACTAACTCCGTAAGGCCTTCGTACACAAACTTCGGCCAACGTTCCGGCCGGCGTCGTGCATTCGTTGCGAACCAATTTTCGTCGCTGCGCATGCGTGACGTAATCTGAAACTGCTGACCGAAGTTTGAAAATGATTAATAAATTACGAAAGTATAAAAATGTTTCCGCACACTCAAAACTATTACCGTAGTTAATTGATTAATATTGTTTAATATTTATTCATGATATTGATATTATTGTATATTGTCAGTTATATTCATCTTCAATAAACATATTCATAATAAAGTGAGTGTTATTTCACAGTCCCGCCGCTCCTCAAGTATCATAAAAAAATGTTAACAATTTAATTACTTGTCAAAATGCATTAACACTGGCCAAGTTGCTTTCCCTTACTCGACAGTGTTAACAATTACCCCTAAGCTTAGCAAAGAAAGGAAAAAACGAAAGAAAGAATGTTTGAAAAAAAACTTTTCAAGCAAATTTTGAATTGCGCTGAAACGTATACCAAACAACGATTGTTACACAGCCTCGTATAGTTTAAACCAAGACTGTGTAAGGTACAGCGCTAAGTGACACTGTTATGTTTATTAACAGTGTATACCATACTAGTAAAGTGGCAAGCGCCTCATTTTGAGCACCGCTTGTCGGCACAGAGTCTTGTTAACCCATGAATGCTCGCGCACCGGTCTTTTTGCCGCCCGTCAACATTTTTATCAATATTTTGGCAATTACACGTAAATTAGCATAGATGAATTTAGGTTTTATTCATACAAAATTTATCACTGTCAGTTGCATCAAACCATTAATGTCCAGATCTATTCGAGGAGTCATACATGGAATTATATCTTTGCTAATAGACCTTTGTTAGCATGGCGCTTGCCACGAAATTCGAGCAAGCCATCCATGCCAGAGGTGCATGAAATTCGTGCTTTTACAGCAATGATTATAACCTATAATAGTATGACAGTTTGAACTGTTTGAAGCATAGTAACAGCCATGCAAAAATTGCATGCATTCAGTAAGGAATTCATGCTTATATTTAGTGGACTGAAGTCATACTAATAAAGCATAACATCTCATGCTGAAATAGCTCGAAAATTCTCTCAGTGTAGCTTTAAAAAGTTGGGTCGTTCAAAAAATGAAAATTTATTTTCACTGTATATCGGTTTTCAATGTAACGCGATCACAGTTTGTTCAGTTTTTAATGTTACACAGTCACGATTCGTTTTTTTATTATCACACTAAGACGACCAAAAAGACCGACAGCGCGAGCACTCGCGGGTTAATTCGTCAATTTGAAGGAGTTTTGGAATATGCTTTTTGTTTGCTTGTTTTTTTACGATACGCTGAAAAACTATTTTTTTCATCATTACCCTAAGGAAAATCTTTCATAGTTGCTAAAGCAATGAAAGTGTTATGCGTGCGAATTATTAATAACTATATCTATTGCCACGTTTCGCGTGTTTACACTTTCTTAAACACAAAAGAATAAGAGAATACAAGAGAATTAGACAATGACTTAAAACGAAATTATTCATATATACCGGCATATTTTTCAACGATCACGTCAAATAAATCCCAATTTTGTTCATGAGGTTTTTCTATTCGCGGATTTTTCAACAATGTTTGTATCCGCCTTGAGTTGCGTGGCCACCAACACATCATACCCGCTTGCTTCTCCACTAGCCACGCAGTAGGCACTTCACTCGTAGTCCCATCCTCCTCATCTATAAAGCGCACCACTGCATACATGGTGGGCACAAATTTTTTAATTATTTTTATGTTAACACTAACGCGTCGATTGCAACGACAGCACTTCGTTGAATTCAACTGAACTAAAATATTATATTCGCACGAATGGTCAAGTTGACCTGACCGCTGTAACGTTCGAGGGCGAACTGGATACTGAAGAACAGTACATTATTGTGACCACTCAGGATATTTTTTCTCCTTGGACAACGACAGTCCCTACTCTAAACTAAACAATAGCATTTTCCACCACTCTTGGAGAACTTTTCTTCCTTTGTCTATCGGAAGACGGTACCAAGTGAGTCTGGTAGGAATTAAAAAGGCCCGGCTGGACTCGTTATATTGCGGGTCATAAAATGCCCAGACATTCAATGAAGGCTCCGATAATCCTACATTGTTTGTCATACTTACGTCCTTGTTGAAAATTCGTATGACAAAGCTCTTGAAATACGATAGCAAACAGTTTTCGTAACGAAAGGTTCGAGCTGCTGAGGATACTTTTCGTCTCTGCAGACTTTCAAGTGAAACCAGTGAAATTTTTGGGTAATCTATAATAACAAACAACAACATCTGGCGAGTAAACCTTTTATAATTTCATAGTTACGTTGCTGCTGAATACAGAGTATTCACCTTTAATATCTCAGGAAAAGAAAAAAATTGTTCGAGCAACGTCTTAGAATTTTACGCAAAAATTTTTTTATATTAAGTTCTCGTGTTTTAATTCGCTCACTGTAATTTTCTTTGATACAAGATCTTGCAAACTACTCGTATACCTTTCGTTATATATCTTGTACTTGCTTGCAGTCGTTCGCAATCGTGGCTACGCTGCTCGTGACACACGTACACTATGTTTTTCACTTTTTTTTATCATGGTGTCACCGTGTAAACCACCAGTCTCAGAATTTGTTACTTTGCGAGTCTGTCAATGGACGTGCAAACTACGAGTTGTCATAGTTTGAGCACGAAAAAGGATTATGACGTTCGTTATTACACGGGAATTGGTACGGCAGATCACGGTGCCTGCAGACTTCATCTGAACCGATGGTATTTGAATGCTTCGGCAACGCTGCAAAAACAACTCATTTACTGTCACTGGTGCTTTTTTTACAACTTTTATTTGTCGATTTATGTATATATATTCATTGATTTATGTATATATCTTAAAAGCCTGACAAATTTCAACTGACAGCCAAAATTTGTCGAAGCCAGCCGACCGGGTGACCTGCCGCATGGCTGTCCTATTTCTATGCCCTAAACTTACCGCGACCTTCGATAAAATATGCCTTCTCTTTCCCGCGCACGCATATAAACAACCCTGTCGTGCTTCACCCAACACACAACCCGAATGATTCAGGTTGACCGATTCATCCAACTGATTGAATCCAAGTAACGGTTCGTCGACAATCCTTCGTAGCCGCAAAAACTTATATAGTCGTGAACTTTATTGAGTGCTTCGTCACGACCAAGGTCACTCGCGCTCTCTTTGTCGATTTGACTCAAAAACGCTTCATTACTCGACCTATTGGTAAACGGATGTGGTGATTTTCCCACAGTAAAAAAGATGATACCATATCAATATATTATACATAATCGATTTTCGACGTATTTACAATTTATTCATAATATATTGTTAACACATTTTCGATATATTTCTCATATATTTTAAAAATATTTTTCGACTGTGTTTTTTACTAACAATATATTGATAATATTTTTGTAACATGTTGAAAATATACCAATAAAAAATAGTTAATATATTATTTCTTTACTAGGAAAGTGGACAGTGCCCAGCTTTTGTGCCGTGGACTCCAATCATGGCTGGAAATATTGCGAACAAATATTCGTTCATACATCGTACATTGAGAGTACAATTCTAATCGCGCAAAGCTACGTTCACAGCGAACCTCAACTCTAGAATGACATTTTTAAAAACGACAGTTTATAGCTTGGTTCATTGAACTTTGCACTTGAAATAATTTTCGATGGCATTTCAAATGTCGTGTAAACACAATTGCACACAACGAATTTGATCAATCTTTGCGTTAGACAACGCAACCTTTCGATCAAATCTTTTGCGCAAACGTAGGGAAGGAAGAGGTACACAGATACGCACACCATTAATCGGAATCGACGTTGCCGACTTGCCGCTCGGTTGCCACTTTTCCTATAGTCCCGAACTTTCCCCGGCCTTTGACAAATGGTACTTGCCGTCTCTTTCTTGCACTCAGTCGAACAGCTCTGAAACGACTCTTCGAACAACCCGAAGCACCGACCGATTGAATCCAATTTACGGTCTTTTGCAGCCGGCAAATCTTATACAATAATTGTGACTTCGATTGAATGCTTAACCGCAATGAAGATCACTGGCGCTCTATTAGGCTAGATACATAAATAAAAGCTTTTTTTATGTATGACATAATTTTTTCTTTATTTTTACAACTATTTTGCACCTTGAACAATTTCTTCGTGTAATCACGGGGTCAATAATAAATATTTTTTCTTACAGATTGAATAGTTAATGTGTTTATTCGCTTTATATAAATTAGTATAAACAGTTTTTTTGAAATTATTTATTAAAATCGCAGAGAACATCGGCGGTCTTCAATCACTAACAACACTACATGTTCATCTTTAAAGTCATAACATTTTAAGTTACGATCATCCCACATTGTTAATATCCAATTATCCCATATAATTTGTGTTTATCAAGTTCTTGTACAAGAAGCTTTGTGTAAACGTAAATGATAATATTTGTATCTGATATAATTTTTTCCAATATGACAAAGTTAACAAAGTGCCAGTTTTGTTCATTAACAATAAAGTCCAAAAATGTGCGAGTAGTCAAGGGTTAATGTTGTTAAAAAATGAATGATGATTCGTCAACATTTGAAATTGTTCATGACTGCCGTTTAAATTAAAAAGACCGGTATCTATATACGGTTCCCATTGCAGGTACGGTCTTTTTAATTTGGACGGCAGAAATAAACAAAGAATATATAATTAGATTTTGGTGATTAATATCACATTTTTATATAACCTGACTTGGAGTCGTTTCCATATGCGATTATTTTCAAGTGACTGGAGTGACATTCATTCATAAACGAAAGTGACACATCTCCTTTCCGTTTATAAATAGGTGCAACTGCAGCCCTAGTAAAACCAAAAATATATTAGTAATATATTAATTATTATTGCTAATATATCGACAATATATTTTTAATATATTGAAAATATAATGGTAATATAATATTAATATATTTTTAATATATTACTAATATATTTGTCGTTTTACTAGGGAGGCACTGCACAGTAGGAAAGGATACGCCACTGTAATGGAGCCTTTATAGGAAGGTTCCTCATACAAGCATCTGCTTGTGGCAAGAATGGTCGGTCTACCCGATGTTCGAATCTTCTAAATATTTCTGAACAGAAACATGGATGTTGACCAACTTTCACTTTCTAAGTTTCCAGAGAAACAATTTATCATCTTGTGGCTGTTTCCATGATACCTTTCAACGTGCATCTTCTCTTGCCATAGCTAGTTCACCAAAGAAATCTGCCCAGTTACGTTTGAAACTCTGTGTTGTGCGTTTCTGCATTAGTAGTGTTTTTCTTTTTGATTTGTATTCCGAAAATTGAAGAAAATTCATAGTTTAGAACAAAGCCATTGGAAAAGAAACTTTGATTTCTACATATAACGCCATTTTGTATATTACAAGGCAGTGCAAAACAGGTAAAATAAAAATTTATCAAAGTTTCAATCAAAATATTTAGTGCGTTATTGTTAAATTACGAAAACAAATCTCAAAAAATTCGTATTTCAATCTTTAGAAAAGTAAAAAATTTGATTATTTGTGTTTCGCAAACATATAAGTTGAATATTCAAACGAATTTCCAATTACTGATCATTTTATCCAATTTTCTTCTTTTTGAATAACGTTTATAGTTATAGTATATGCAGTTCATTCAGTGTAGAGCATTCAAGTAAAAATATGTAACCAAAGTCAGGAGAATGATCCGATGAAATAAAAAACACATTCAGGACCCGTATTTTTGTAAGTGTTAAGTAAAGTGCACATTGGAACGGTTAATAATGCGTTATGAAAACTATTCAAGAGGAGATTAAGTACCTTTTGGAGAGGTCTTATTAGCAGTTCCCTTGAAAGTTTTGGTTTGGGCTAACCAAAGCCATGTAACAGGTTACTAAATACGAAAAACTCAGTATTTAAAATACAGTTATCGCAGGTGTAGGTTCTGTCAACGCACACCGAAAAACGATACACAGGAACAGGAATGAAGCATATCTGATGCAGTATTCCGTCTAGTGCTCGTGAACTGAGTCCATGTTATGGACCATACACTACAAAAACAAGTGTCTTTTTCTGAGACACTTTCGATTAAAAAGACAATAAAAGTGTCTCAAAAGCAGCCATCTTTGAATAAAAAGACACTTTCTCACGTTTTGTGTCTCAATGAGACACTTTGTTTTTGTAGTGTATTCAGTAATGTATTCATCGCAGTATAATAAATGTTTTACAAGCACTAGACTAAGTACAGCATTAGGCTTACTTCAATCCAGTATTGTTTTCTCCGTATAGGGAATCATCCAGAATAGGACTCACTGTAATACCGATTCATAACAGACGGTGTTAGCGGACATGTATATAGCATGTATTTGACAAATGTACACTATTAATTTGCAGACCAAAATTTTTGCGTGTTTTTAAAAAAAGCTGTATTCTCTTCAAATTCAGTAGTTTCATACAGGATTGTATTGCTGAATTAATTTGATTCTTATTTAGTGTAATAAACAATATATACTTATAAAATAACTTTCTTCTAAAGAAATGTTGTCGACTTGAAGAATATTTAATACATTTAATACATAACATTTCTTGCATCTTCCGAAGAGTTGAAGTTTTTTGCGTGTTCGGTTTTCTAGATTTTTTCATCTAAAATTGCATTTTTACACTTAATGTAAAATTTGTATTTAAAAACAATTTTACCTGCATTACAAAAACCTTATTCTTACATTTCGTATATTTTACAGATTTGTTTAGATATATAATAGAATATTAATTTAGTAACATTGACTACCGTTGAAAAGTACTATTTTTATGTTTCAATTTAAATAATACGTCTGAAAGAATCGAAACGTTTCATTGCTTTCCCTTCCACACTCTTCAGCATGTTGTTTTCTTTGTCGCGGCTACTACAGCATGCTTTGTAGCACGGATACAGTGTCACGCGTTTTTACTCACGTACCTGATTTAGTTTACAGTGTTGCCGTTTCGACACGCTGCAGGTTCTATGAAGCAATAGAGAATAGACCACGATTAGGCCCAGTGCATTTCATCGGGGGAAATGTAAAATACAAACAGTTTCGTACAACTTTACATTGTTCGGTTCTAATATTGCGTCAAGGCGTTAAGAGTGTCACTAAAGTAATTAGTCCGG
>JABFPD010000460.1:0-11560 GCA_022817545.1 Cremastobaeus sp. ZL-2020 | reverse complement strand
AGAAGAACGGAATCGAGATCGGGATGTTAACTGAAGTCAGACGGGGGGCTTTCCCATTCTTTGTAATTTAATTTGCGCCACCCCACTCAGGGCCGAATCCCGTAATTCCAGGCAAGGAATCCGCGGCGGGGGGGTTAGGTACAATGAAACGCGAAATTTATTATTTATTATAATTAAAGAGTTCATTCCACCGAAACAGCAATATAACTAGAACTGCGATCCTCTGCCACACCGACCACGCATTTACTCGACAACCTTCCTTTTGCCGATCCGCCACATTGTCTAATTTTATCCGGAATTCGTTCATACATTCTTGCATATAGTCGTTAAGATTTAATTGTGTTGCATTACAGCGACATTCAATTGATTCGATAAAAACGTTACTCAAATCGTCAAAGCTTCCATTCTTTCTTTCGATTTGCTTGTCCGCAAGTAATATAATACAAAGTTGATGTGTTGCTGCAGCTTTGACATAAAAACTAAACGTCTATACAAAGATATTTATAACCAAAAGCCACGGTACTATAAATCACAAAGTTGGTTATGACTTTACGTAACTTTAGTTCGTCTACCTTTTCTAAGTCGGATCATTATGATCTACGACATGCTTTTGCCCAAGTCCGAGTACTGCAAGGTTCCCGGATCTATATCTCTTTGTGAAGTAAAATACACATTCTCGTGGGAATGAAAAAATACGCCACAAAACTGGGCTTGCAACTTTCGTACTAATAGCAACTAATAGAAATGCATTCGGCTTTTTATTGTTGTTGTAAATTGTGCTCCAGTTCAGATATTCAGCAAGAAACATCATTTACCATTTCTTAGTTTCGGCTTCAAATCAATTTTAACCCTAGGGTGCACATTAAGGGGCTATGGAAACTTTAAAACCACTTTAAGCGACTTAAACTACCTTCCGGCATTCAAAAACACTAGTTTGGATTTTTAGTTAAGCATATTTTAAAATAATCATATGAGTTTTTTTATGAAATTTCTTATCTTTTCTTTCATTCGATAATTTAATAATTTTTATTGATAATCATAAAATTGTTCAAAGTTATTGTTATTTTCAATGAAATAAAACAAATAATATATTGACAAATATTTAGAACAGAAATAATATGAAAAATGATAAAAGGAATTTTAAAAATTATTGTCTAAAAAAGGTAATAATTCTTTTTCACATTTTGAAACGGAAAATATGATTTTTCTCACTACTTTTTGGTAGAAGAACTATTATTTCAGTTGATTATATCAATTTTTTTCAAAATTACATTTCAAATTGAATAGAATTTTTAAAATTCTATAAAAAATCTGTGCTATATGTTGAAATTCCAAATAAATTCTTGCTTATTTGGTTAAAAATTAAAAAATGTTCTAAGAATAAAATTTTAATATAAGGTTAATTATCGTTTCAATAATGAACACCTGTAATTATTGACATTTCATATTTATTTCAAAAGCAAACTGACAAGTTGACGCCAACATTATAACAGTTACAATTTAAACTATCAATTATGTGATTCATTAAATAATTAATTAATTGTGCATATATCAGCATCGTAATGACAACACATTTGATTGCTCAATTCCAAAGCACTGAATGTAATTAAAAAATACAAAGTATGTCAGAGTATTTACATATTTACATACAAATTTAAGTAGTAGTGCAATCAATATGTGGCATCTTTTAACCAGAGCAACCTCTGCATCCACAATGAATGCATTCTACAATTTTTCCTTCTTCTAGTTTACCTTTAGGTACACGACAAATGCAATTTGTTCCGTAATTAGTATCACGAGTCTGGATACATCGAAGACAACACAAGTTTTCATATCCTACCTTCTTCCACTTAGCTATCAAGTTACTGTCAGCGATTTTTTCAGTCAAGCAGTAGTCATAAAGTTCTGAAAGAAGAAAAGAAAAATTTTAACATCTCATATAATTAAGATTCCATTGATTCAGCGTTATCTTATTAAATAACATTTATTGAATATAACTCTAGATCTGAGTAATTGCAACAAATGTACTATAGAGTAAAATTTACCAAATTGTTCTAAGGTTCAAGTTTTAATGGTTATAGAGGCTTACCTCTACTTATAGCTTTGCGTCTATAGAATAAATCATAAATATATCTTGATTTTTGATGGTGAATCTTGAATATAGGCCATAGAGATTCCTGTTTTCTTTTCCCTTCGTGAGGCTCAGTTTCAGCTGGAATATAAAATTGGTTATGAAAATTAAACATAGTTAAAATTAGTTTAATGAGTAATTTAAAGTTGTTATTTTTTCATGAAAATATTTGTGCTACTTTTTTCAATCATTCAGTATATTTATCTTACATAAAACCTAATCTACTGAAAAGAAATATTCTGATGTGTACATTATTTGTAAACCATAAGATACGTAGAAAAAATGTTGTTGAGTAAATATAGATAACCGCAGGTGTTTATTTATCGGTCACTGAATGTGAGAGATATCACGTTTGTAATAATATTTAAAACTGGTGTGTGATAATATCTCAACATTTGTGCAATATGTATAACAATTAGGAGTGTTCTTGAGAAGAAATACCACTTGAAATTTTCTGTGCTCCTGGTTATGTTTATTATTTATATAACATTCAGCAATTATTCATATTTTGCATTTTATGTTAATGAGCTTGGTACATGATGTGACATATTTGAACTGTAAAAAATTAGCATATTGTTGTAAATTGTTTATTGCCAAATCATTTTAAATGATGTAATGAATTTTTATAATATATAATAAAATATGGAACTTTAACAAAAAACATTGTTCTTAATGAAATTTATTAAACATGCCTTATAAGCTTATCCCCATATGGCAATTGATTAGATGAAACTGATCTTTTTACATCACGAGATACAAAAACTTCCTTTTTTTTTCAAAAAATGTATTCATTTGATCTAGTAAATAATTAAATAAATTGAAAAAAACACCATATTCAATAGAAAAATAATTAAATATATAAAATTCACATGTTACCACGTAAAAAAAGAAATGATTTTTAATAGTTCACAAAATTAGTCAAAAAAAGTCAAATTGAGTCTTAAATTAAGTAACAATAACAATTGACTGCCATTTATTGATTTAAAAAAAATGAACATTCATTTTACCTCTTTATATATTAATTCTTATCATTTGAATTTGTTATTTGTGGTAAATAAATAATGTAATGTTATTGATTAGCTCATATAAGGAAACATTCTTAAATGTATATTGTTTGCCTCAAATCTAACCTCAAATTCATATTTAATATACTGATGTTAAAATGTATACATATTATTTTTGAAAATTAATATTAAATGTCAATTCATATGATATAGAATAAAGCTTCAAACGTCTTATCCCTTCTGAAAGCTATTAAATACTCACAAAATAATACACAACAACACAGCATAACCTAAAATCCACCTATGTCAACAATTTTGTTGTTTTTTTTTCTCTGTAAACTAACTTCATATACATATTTTAAATATATGAAAAATATAGTATATTTTAAATTTGTGTACGTATATTTTTATTTTACCTTCTCTCATTTTTGCTTCCAGTTCCTCTAATGTAGGTTCAATTAATTCCCATCCTTCTGGGGGTGGTTTTCTGCTTCTTCTTACTTTAGGCATCGTTGATTATTTGACTATTGTCTAATATATTTACTTTAGAATGAACGTTATTTCTAAATCCTGTCAAATCTCAATTGCTCAATCCCAAAATTCCCAAAGACCCAAACAATCTAAACATTCCAATGCAACGCCCAACTGTCTTTATGGCGGCCTTTAAACAAAAACGAAGTTTTCTTTTTAAGTGGCCGTCGGTAAAATAGATATTTCCAATATCATCAATGGTATTACAGTCTATTGTATTAGCTACATAGAAGAAAACAGCCGCCAACAGCTGCTTTCTGACGTGTCCCGTGTTAGTTTTTAAAACACACTGTTATTAATTGAAATAAATTAATTTTCAAATAAAATAAATCATTCGGTAACCAAAATTTATTTATTCCGATAAGTGACGTTAATTTCCAAAGTCATATATAAAATCAATTCCTCTAAATATTAAACAAGAGACATTGGTTATGTGTGTGCGTAAAGCGCGGTAATTTTGAAATTTCAAATAACTTCTATAAGCTAAGTATTTTTCGGTTATTTTTTATTCTTATTGCAAAATTAATACAATTATGTACAAAATTGGTTTAAGACACTTTATCAGCCGTTGTTTATTCAAACAAACTTATTTATCTTATCGCGAGTGTTCAAAACTTGTGACGAAACAATTAAGTACCTTGCACAGTGAATTTGTTTATGGCAATAATGTGATTGAAGCTAAACAAAATGGGACACCAATTGTTGCATTGGAATCAACAATTATCACTCATGGCATGCCTTACCCTGATAATTTGGAGACTGCACTGGAAGTTGAAGACATAATAAGTAAACAGGTAACAAATTTTGATGACTCATATTTAGGGGAAAACAATTTTAGACATTTGAAAATTTATATTTATATAAATTATTTGATTTTAGGGAGCCGTTCCTGCTACGATATCCATTTTGGAAGGGAAAATCCACGTTGGAACAAATATGGAAAATTTGGAAATTTTAGCAAAGAATCATGGAAAGAACACGGTAAAATGTTCCAGGAGAGATCTCAGTTATATAATTAGTAAAAAACTGAATGGAGGGACAACAGTAAGTGGAACTATGCTAATTGCCCATGAAGCTGGCATACCAATTATGGCAACTGGTGGTGTCGGAGGAGTTCATCGAGAAGCTGAATTAACGTTTGATGTCAGTGCTGATCTAGAAGAACTTGCAAGAACTCCAGTTGCCGTCGTTTGTTCTGGAGTAAAAGCTATTCTTGACATTCCCAAGACACTCGAGTACTTGGTAAAGATTTTTTACCTAAATTTAATTTTCCAATCGATTTAATTCCTACTAACTAGTGGGAAAGTAGTTAGTACATTTATCAACTGCATTAATTTTTCATGCATGTTCACAGGAAACAAAGGGAGTGCCTGTTGTAACAGTGAGCGATTCAGACAGTTTCCCAGCATTTTATTGCGTTGAAACTTTTGATAAAATAAAAGCTCCATTGAGGTTGTCGGGCACAAGGGAAGCAGCTGATTTAATATCAACACAAAGAGAACTTGGCATTCATACTGGAATAGTACTGGCAGTACCAATCCCAGCTGAATTTTCTTTGGATCCGAAAGAAATAGAATTGTTTATTCAAAAGGCACTGAGTGAAGCTAAGAGTAAAAACATTTTAGGCAAAAATGTAACACCATTCCTCTTGGAGCGGTTGTCCAAAATTACTGAAGGCAGGTCTCTACATTCCAGTAAGTAGTAGAACAGGTATTACAGTTGAGATATTGGGACAATGGATTTAACAAATATCGCACAAAATGATGTTTTTTTTACAATAACTGGTCATTTCCAGATAAAGCGTTAATTAAAAATAATGCAAAAGTAGCTGCAGAAATCGCGTTGCATCTGTACAAGTTTTCTACACCACATTTTCAACAAGGAGGAAGAAAGGTTTTCAAATCAGTAAAACATCCAGTGAGTCTTTTTCATAGTGATTATCCAAGTACAATATTCATTATCATACTCATTTACCATAATTACTCAAGGTTTCTAATTTTGAATATTTTTTATGGATAAAAACAAATATTTGAAATCACATCACATGAAAAATATAACTTTAAAACTTACAGTAACAGAAGAATTGGATATATAGTAAATGGAATTTTTCACTAATCAATGCTGAAAGTAAATAATTACAATTTTTATGATTTTATGACGATGGTAAACATATGGTACTTTTTATTTAAAGAAAATGTTCCTCAAATGCTCAATAAAAACATACAAATAATTGCAAATTCCTTTACTAGCTTTCGATTAAATAAAGACACAGTTCAGACTTTATTTTATAAACAAATGTATGTATACTTTCAATTTGTTTGCTTTTAATGAAACTTACCAATGTCAATGGCAATAAATCTGTGATAATATTTAGATTTTTAATCGTTTTTCAAGTGTGATTGCAAAACTTGATGACAATGTTTAGCGCATTGAAAAACGTACACTGTACATAATGAGTAAAACTATTATTTTCATAACTACATAATTTGTGACTTTCAAAGTATTTAATTTGTAATAATGAATATCTGTTTTTATAGTCAAATTCGATATTTTTTATATATCCACGTCACAATACTTGGATGTGAAAAACAGTCACTTGTATCTTCATTTATAAACAATCTAATCTTATCTTATCTTACATTTGATGCTCAATTCAAGATGTTTTTTGTGAATGAGTAGTTTGTTTTATTGAGAAATAAGATTTTATTGATCTAATGACAATATCTGTATAATTCACTGAATTGTTTACAAAAGTTCTTAGTTTTGGAGACGTGCTCATATGTTTTGCGAGATGAAAAAATACAATGATTAAATGGGATTAAATCCTCAACGTACATTTACTATAATCGTATGCACATTAACGGATATACAAGGTTCTTCATGATTGCATTGTATATATAATATAATTCCTTGAATAATCAATTGCGATTGGTGAAACGTAGATTTAGATAATGAAGTAATAATACCAACAGTTTTTAACTAATACTTTCAGTCAATTAGCACAATTGATAAATTGAAACTAAAGCATGTTTTAGTAGAAAGTAATTAAATTGTCCATTATTAAGCAATTACATATTTGATGAGAACACTCTACATAGAAATGGCTTCTATAATGCACGTGACTTAATATTTCAGGTTGTCATTGGTGGAGCCGTTCTGGATACTACACTACGGATCAAGGAGCCTCGGATAAGAGTAAGTGACACATAAAATTCAAATTATACTAAATAACCAGTTCTCTTTATATTCATAATTTATAGTTTGTTTAACAGTATGTACATACATAATCACGGTTTATTTATATACACTTAAAGATATATCGCACGTTTAGTAACATGGACCGATGGTACAGTATGGGGAAGAGTGATACATGAAGCGATATAACGAAACATAAAGAACTCGTCGATATTCACGTAAGCATTTAATTGTCCATTAGGCTGTTATTTACAACTGCGTGGTCGCTGAGGATCTAGACCGGGAGGTCTCGAGGCACAGCGAGCGATAAACACAAACCAAGACATTCCCCAAGCACATATTATGGAGTCGAATGCATGTCTGTCTAATTAACGCCACCTAGTGCAGAGGAAACTGATCGTCTCTGGTCGAATTCCTTTATACGTTCATATGTAAAAGCAAATAAGCTTCAAAAAGTTTCTACAGAACACACAGTGTTCGCTCAAACGATGATCGCAGGATCATGTAGAATTTCAACGCCTCATAGATTATTACACTGTGAAAAATAGAAGATTGTTTAATTCTTAAGAAGACTTCGACAAATCGACAGAGCGTTTGAGTTGTGGGTTGCGTTCAGCCGGGAGTAACACTCGGGTGAAATCATGGTGGAAAAAAAGCTCGGAACAAAAAAGGTGCGGGAATTTCACTCAAGCGTTACCGTGCAACGCGCAATTCTTGGACACCTAAGGAGACACCGATCGATTTCGTTGTACATATATAAGACAAATGAGAATGACTGGTTTTCTTCTGGTTCGGTGCTAAGTCGAGGTTTTGCACTTTTTCCCATACGATGTACGATGTACCGTTCAATCCATGAATTGAACTAAATACCGCGTTTCCAATACCATAGTTAGTTAAGCTAATTTGATATTAAGCAGGCACTATTTAAAGCTCCCTCGCTTTCATCTGTTCTTTTTGTTTCTCGTGTACGTATCGTGATTGTAAAATGTGTCGACGTGCCACGGTAGCTCCTTCGTCTGAAAGCTCGCGACGATTTGGGTCAATGGGCCAGATTGCGAACGAATTCGCGGCACGCACCTCGCTCAAATCATGCTTGTAAAAAGTTACGCTATCGAAGGTCATCTGGCTACAATCTTGTCTCGACGATGAATCGATGAAACTAATGACAGACAGAGAGGAAAGGAGAGAGAATGCACAGTATAAAAAGGTATTTAAACTATACATCGTTTAATGCTGAGCTGTTCGAATGCCAACCCATTTCACCAGCATCGTTTCAGGTCTCAGGCGTCGATGCGATTCAAAGCAGTCGTCGAGTCGGACATTAAACCGTGCATCGTTGCAATAACTTTGTCTAAGCTACGTGGGACCTACGCGTGTATTCGTGCCGTACAAAGTACAAATCATCAAGGTCGAGAGAAGCTGGCTCGGGTAACGGCGCCGAGTTACAAGTACAAGCAATTCAAGTCAACGTAGAAACCCTAGTGTCTGCGCCTTACAAACTTACAAAAACAACCCAACTAGAGACCAAGCTCTTGCCTCGAAGAAAAGCACAATGTGCTTCGCATCCGCTGCACGCTATCCAGATCAGCGTTTACACAAACAATAACGTCGACTGCGTTCAACTAGCGATAATACGCGACAATAGCTCGTCCCATCGGAGCGTCGACTAATGCAAATTCAATGCGAGTCCTCGTTATGCTTTCTTTCAACCTACGTTCTCCTTTATCAACCGTTATACAATATACATAATCATATAATCACGTGTACAAAATATAAATATATATTTGAACGCTGTATAGATATATATATATATATTTGTTTCAAGTTAAAAAATGCAATGAATATCGTTAGTTCACTCAGTGGTACAGCACCCGTCGAAAGTCTAAACACACCTGAAGCACTTGACAGAATTACATTCCAAATCAATACAGTCTTCAATAGTTTTCTAAAATACATTTTCTGCCTGCTCCCCCAAAATTTCAAACTCCTCCATTATAAACTTGTATTCTTTTCGTTCATTTTTTCTGCATTCAACCCTGTACTGTCAACTGTAAACGAGTTACTGGAAAATTAAACTGCATACTTTTAGTGACTGTACTGTAATTTTCAAGTAAAAACTATATATAAACTGATTCAAGTTCGAAAACATATAATGTAGAATTATAAATTATCTGTTTTGTAATGAACAATATTTTTTCATTGGAAAGCTCATTTCTGTCAGTCGTAAATTCAATTTTGCCAGCTCAGAATTATAGGTAGACTTTAATATTGTAGGTAACATTCGTATTTCAAGTAAATTGACTAAAAGCTAAAATTTGAGCTATTATTTACAGTGAAACGACAAAAAGAAGAGAAATTATGCAATAATCATTTATTATTTGCTAATGACAGCGTGAACCTTCATAAAAGGTACATCACATAAAAGTATGAAAATTTGTGTTCAAATACTGATTTAATATCGAAGTTATTTAAATATGTATATTTATAAGTTGTTATTTTTTCACTTGATAGCAAGCTTGATAATTTTTTAAATACTTATTTATTTTTTAAGTTGTTTATATATCTTTGTTGCTTAAAGTTCATTGCTTATTTATTTAATAAAGTTGTTGAATAATTTTTGCATAACATCTATAAGTACAGCTATTGTTAATTTGTAATCGTACCCAGAAAGAAAAAAAGGTATATGTTTAAGTTGCATATCGAAAGTAAATTTGATAAAAGATTTTCAAGCCAATAAAAATTAAGTGAACAAATTTCACATATTTCATTTAAAATCCCAGTAATTGACTAATTATCAGTTAACAGTATAATCAAGCCAATGCAAAGTTTTCAGTGTTTTAAAAAATGCAATAAGCGGCAAAAAAGCATGTCCGACAGTATAACGATTTTGTACCATGTCACAGGAAAAAGTGTACAAAAAGTGGTTCACGTGCTGGTTTTCTCTTTGAAATGTGTTGCTTTTATATGAAATTAGTAGTAACTGTTTGAAAATGTGCATTTTGTTGAATTGGCGCAGCTGTGTGAAACTTACGACAGGTAACGGTATTTCATGGAATGCAGCAGCCTAAACGTGGCCGGCGCATGGCCACCATGTAAAGCGAATACTCCGGTTAGTTAGCCTTCTGTCTGGTTGGTTATCATCTAAGAAAATATCTACCTAATGTTACCTACTACTGTTGGGCGGTTTTCAACAACGCTGCAGCCTTATGAGTTATAAGTAACACAAACGAACGCTATTAATACCGTACACAATATACTTTCTGTACACAAATAGTGGCGGAGGCTGTGTGTGTTCTGCGAGGTGTAGGCTTCGACTTTTTTGTGACACACGCTGTATACGTTCATTGGTAGGTCGATAGCCTGGTTAAGAAATAATTCGCTTGTATGACAGGTTTAGGTGGAGCTTGGCTCGACGCAGCCGATCGTTTCGGACTGGGCAATCGGGGTAAATTGGTCTCGATCAGTCGAAGGTTCGCTGTTCTAGGGAAGGAAGCAAACTTTCAGTACGGTGGCAGTTTTTTGGCAATTTTCGAGATATATATATCCTGATATGTTAGCAGGTGGAAAAAAGGACCCGGACTCTAATGGGAAAACTGGGCAATGTTCTACTGCAATTTCGCTACATACCAATCTAGACGCTTCGGTTACAACGTGGACGCTAAGGTAATTATATTGTGATTCTTCTTTAATGGTACAGCTTTAATCATGCAGAATTATGCAAACGTGTATTACACACGACTAGCTCTACGATTATACTTATGATATTCATAATAGTAATCGAAAGTCTGGTTTTTACTGTTGCAGCAACTTGAATTCGTCCAGACCGCATTATCTCGTAGATATGCTGGAGTTAATATCCCCTGAAGATTGCATCTATTTGAATAAACCTCCGTGCTCAGTATTGATATAATCATAATGTGTACCCACCAATAATGGGACGATTTTCTCAACAATTAGTCGTTAGTTACCAGGATGCAGTATACGTCGATGTACCATCAGCTTTGCAATGAAAAATGACCTAACTGCAAGTACGGCTTAGGAATTGAATTAAAAATGTAAAGATATACAAAGTTGGCGAACATCGAAGTAGGTAATTTTGTGGATAAGCTTCAATAGACTTAGGTCACTTTTGCATGCAACGATAATTAGAATAGAATGGTAATGACGAAAAGTTGGAACCTTCGAGTGAACGGCTGTGTGGTGTTTTTCAGGGATTCGAGTCCGGTCTCGTCAGGCGTCAGGCGTCAGGGCGGCTCGAAACGATCGACTGCGTTTCTGCATCATCGAAGTTGCACTTGATCGGATTCAAGTGGTGAATGAGTTATAATTCGAGCGAGTTCGGTGGAAACGATAACAATGTCACGGAGTTGGGATGCGAAGTCAATTTAAGAATATGACGAGGAACTTTGGTGTAGGTAGTTGGACACATTAGATTCAAATGACGCGTTCATTTGACATACCCTGTTCTTCCAATTAATGCCACGTTATTGGATACCGTATCGAGGAAGGAAGTAGAGTCGATTTCGTAAACAGGCGATCGAGTTTCGGTGCTGTTTCCCTTCATTTGTGCTTGTTGGTTCAGCTTCTATGTACTCTTTACTCGCTTTTTCGGTTTAGGCGGTTTCTATGTATACCTACTTCTTCAATAATTGTACCCTTTGTATTAGACTTCGTACACATCTAGTTACTACTATTCTCC
>JABFPD010000459.1:0-11562 GCA_022817545.1 Cremastobaeus sp. ZL-2020 | reverse complement strand
CTTTCCATTCGAAATAGTCGGGATTGCAAGACCCAATCAGAAGACCAGAAAAGCTGACGAACAATGAATGTTTTATAGAACCATTTCATAACAAAACAATTTCTAAATGTTCATTATATATCATCATTTACTTGCTTTACCGACTGTGAGTAGCATATGTCTTGATTCTAATTAGTCTACTTTATTTATCAAATATTTCTTGCTAAAATACTCTGTCGGGAGTTTTTACACTTGTTTTAGTTTGTGCATGGGATGCACTCAAACCACACCTGATTTTGAGTTGTATGCTATGCTGCTTTTGAAATTTTTGGATAACTTCAGTTTCGGACAATAACATAACCTACAACACTACTAGCACTATTTTCTGCCTTACTCATTGCTGCATGATACTTTCCTTGGAGAGGCTTTTTGGACTGATCATCTGTTCCCTGTTCTCCATCTATTGCAGTAGGAGTTGATTTTTCAAAAGAAAAGTTGTAATATACTAAAAAGGCTATGTCTATGTCTTGCTGTGTCTGCAACGAGGTATGTGGCGAGAAAGGGAAATTCTTCCAGTGTGATAGCTGTAAAAGATCTCTTCATGTGTCATGTGCAGATTTGACAGCTTCGGAAGTGAAATGTCTCGAGCTCAGGAAGAGGGTCATGACATTTTATTGTATTGATTGCAAATCTAGCATGCTTTCTCTTCCAATGCTTTTTGCAAATTTTAACAAGCTGTCAATATTGGTCAACGAGATGTTTGATCGTATGAAGACAATTGAAAATAGCGTGAAAGCTGCCAACTCAAATATTGACGAGGACAGCTTGATTAATGAAATGGAAGAACGTATTAAATGTAGAAATAATTTGATTATTTACAATGTTGTGGAATCAAACTCCGCCTCAAGTTCAGAACGAATGAAAATGGATAATGATTCTGTGAATCAAATCATTAACGCATGTAGTAAAATAGACAAAGGTGTCATCCGTAAAGTTATTATATTGGGGAAAACTGTAGAAAACAAACCACGCCCTATTAAAGTAATTTTGAGCAACCCGGAATTAACGTTAGAGATATTGAAAAACAAACATAAATGTAATGAACCATATAAAATAACAAGTGACTTAACGTTAATGCAGCGGAATAAATTAAAAACTCTGAGAAGTGAACTTGAAACTTTGAATAAAGATGCAATTACAAAAACAATTAAATATGTTCGTGGTAAACCGAAAATCGTCGATATCGAACAAGTTGGAAGAAGAGATATATCAGATAATGCGACAAAAAACATGTAAATACTCACAGACTTAAAGTCTACTACCAAAATGTTCGAGGTCTGCGTACCAAAATTGATGAAATTGAAATGAATAGTTATATTTTTGAGGATTATGATGTAATTGTTTTTACAGAAACTTGGTTGAGCTCAGATATTTTTAATGCGGAACTCAAATTAGACAAATTTATTCTATACAGAAATGATAGGAATCAATTAAATAGCGACTTGAGAAGGGGTGGAGGTATTTTAATTGCTGTAAATAGAAAACTCCAGAGTAACCAATTATCTTTCACTGAAAATGTAGAGCATCTATTTATAAAAATTTTTGACACGGACTTCGAATTGATTGTGGGCTCTGTATACTTTCCACCCATGACAACAGAAATGAAAATTATCTCTCACTGTGAAGCTATAGAGACTTTGAGTTTGGCAAATCCAGAAGCTGATTGGTTATTACTGGGGGGCTATAATTTTCCAAATGTAACCTGGATTGATGACGAATATGCAAGTGTCCCATTGTTCAACTCGAATTCAACACTGCGTGAGAGATTATGTACTAAAACCCTAGCAGATTCTATATCATTCTTAAATTTGTTTCAAATTAACTCGGTAGTCAATTATAAAGATACAATGCTTGACTTAGCGTTTACAAATATTTCCGATTACGATGTGTCTCAAGCTAATGAGGAGATTGTTAGAAGGGATTCTTATCATCCCCCGATATGCTATGACTTTCTAATCCCAACGAAAAATATCTCTGTATACTCAGGTTCTCTTTTTCATGATTTTTCATCGGCTGATTATATTTCAATCAACAACTTCTTATGTGATTCATATTCTAAACTTCTCAAAAATACAGATAAATCATGTGAGCAATTGACTACGATTTTATATAATGATATTTACGATTGTATCAACAGGTTTGTTCCTGTAAAGAAAAAACATGCGTCTAAATTTCCTGGTTGGTACAGTAATGAACTGAAGAACTTGATCTATTGTAAAAAGAAAGCTCATAAACTATACAAAACATATAATTCACCAGAATATTATTCTCAATTTTTGAACTTGAGAAGAGAATGTAAGATTTTAGCGAAAAGAGATTTTCAAAGTTATAATGCGAACCTGGAAAGTTTTATTACACATAAACCTGGTAATTTCTGGAAGTACATTAATTCGAAGAAATCGGATAACGAGTTTCCTAGAAATATGAAATATAAATCGGTGGAACTAAAAGATACCTCGCATACGGTTGGAGCTTTTTCAGAGTATTTTTCCACCTTTTATAAAAGATCTGACAATCAACTGGTAAATAGTTATAGTGAAGACAGAACCCCCTATAATATTACAGAAATTGATATTTCTATTTCTGACATTTATAAATCTATTGATAAACTTGATATAAATAAAAGTGCAGGTCCTGATGGTATCCCTCCTATCTTCTTGAAAAGAACTTGCTTTGTTTTTACACAAATTTTGAAATTGTTATTTGATAAATCATTAGCTGAAGGCTCATTTCCGATTGAGTGGAAATCTTCGTATATCATGCCAATTTTTAAATCAGGTGATAAAAGCGAGATAAGTAATTACAGGCCAATTTCAATATTGAGTACAATTCCAAAACTTTTCGAATCCATTGTTACGGACAAAATTGAACCCTTTATACAGCCATATATATCTATTAGACAATTTGGATTTATCAGTAGGTGAAATATAGAAGCAAATCTAACTTACTATACTCAATACATTTTAGACTCTATGGAAAAGAAAAACCAAGTAGATTGCATTTATACAGATTTCAGTAAGGCCTTCGATTCAGTCAATCATGAACTGTTACTACAGAAATTATCAACCTTCGGTATTAAAGGAAATCTGTTACTCTGGTTCCGTAACTACTTGATATATAGAACACAATTAGTTAAATATGGAGGGTTCAGTGCTAAAGTGGAATAAGTCCATTTTTTAGATTTTTAAAACAACTGTAATGTTCTTCACGTTGTGCGCTTACAAAATGATCGAAAGTACTAAAATTAATTTCCAAATACCCAAAAAACCAGAAATCAGTATCGGAAATATGTTTGCCTGTAAAGTAAAATAATAATTTGACATCAAAGTGGAATTTTGTATCAAAATTTGAAGTGGACTTATTCCACTTTAGCACTGACCCCTCCATATAATGAATGTATTTCGAGTCCCATAAATGTATTTTCAGGAGTTCCGCAAGGGTCGCACCTTGGACCCCTATTATTTATAATTTTTATAGATGATATTCAATTTGCTCTGAGTGATGTCGAGTTTTTATTGTATGCAGATGATTGTAAGATCTTTAAATCAATAAACAGCGTTCAAGATACCCAAGTTATACAGAATACTTTAGTTAAACTTAATGAATGGTGTATGTTAAATGGTCTTTCTTTAAACATAAATAAATGTAAATATATAGTTTTTACTAGATTTAAATCAACATTTGATTACAATTATACCATTAATGAAGTACAGCTTGAAAGAGTATCTACAATTAAAGACCTTGGAGTTATATTTGATTCAAAAATTACTTTTATAAATCATATTGATTATATCACAAACAGAGCTAATCAACTTTTAGGTTTCATTAGAAGAACAACCTCTAAATTTAAATCTATAAATACTCTGAAAACGCTTTACACTATGTTAGTGAAGTCAATCATTATGTACTCATCTGTCGTATGGTCACCTTTTTATAAGGTACACATAAAGAAAATTGAAACAATACAACATCGTTTCTTCAGAATTGCTGCAAAACGACTTGGACAAAATGACCCTTTTATAGATCATGTTTACGACCGGATTGAGGGTTCATTGAATATACCATCATTACAATCAGCTAGACAATTTTCTGATGTATATTTCTTGTATAAAATTGTAAATGACAACATTGATTGTTCCTTGCTACTTGAACAATTAAACTTTAAGGTTCCATTATTGTATAGGCGAAGTCCTGAGACATTTGTTACGAAAACATATATATCATCTTACACAGCCAACAATCCATTAACAAGATTCTGTTCTTTATCTAATTTCTACAAAATTGATGTTTTCTGTTCAACTCCGGACAAATTTGTAAATCAAGCAAAAAATTTGATTTATCATTTCGAATAGGCAATCATAGGATAATCAATCATACAGTCATAATATTGTAATAATTAGTGTAATTTTATGGACTTTTCAAGTCTGTTGATATATATAAATAAATAAATAAATACATTTTGAATTCAGGATTTACGAGGTGTCTCGCAAAGGCAAGTTCCTTTGGGTTCAAGCGCTGTCCGAGCTTTGAGTGCTTTCGGAAACGGTGCCCTTGGAGCTAATTCTCGTCCTACCACGCCAGTTACTGATGCGAGTCATACACTAATTGCCCAAAAATTGGGGAAAATAATGTCTGATCGACAAACTACAGGGGTTATTCGGCAAAAGTCAGGATTCATCACAACTGATGAAGATGACAAATCTTCCCATAATGAAGATTGGGTTACTGTATTACCCCAGCAAAATGGAAGGAGCGAATTCTCATGTCAAGAAGATCAAGAAGTGGGTTTTATTTTTAATTACACAAGTGTCGTTTTTTTATTATATTTAACAAAAGTTTAATGTTTGAACATTGCTCATTTTTAGATTGCTGCGATTGTGAGTGCCCAGAGTGAAAAACAGAGTTCTCGAAACTTACAACACAATTTTCAAACTATAGAAAGCTTGTCGAAACAAATTCAAAGAATTCGATTAAACCCAAAGTGTCTACGAACAATACCATCTACATATTCTAAAGTACGCATGACAAAATTTTCTTACCAAAATAAAACTACATAGAATCATTTGCGCAATGACAACATTTTAAATTGCTAATTGTTTTTGCAGTTGCAACGAAGAAGTAAGTCTTGTTCTGATCTAGGTCAAAATGATCGTATGTTTGAAAAGACGCTTATGAACAAAAATTCTAAAGGAGATCAAAAAACCCTCAAGCATGGAAAAATATCTATCGAAATAGGAACTCAGACGAACAATTTACAAAATGAAAACTGGGTAAATGCAGATGGCAGTGGAAAAGTTTCGAGACAAAGCTCAGATAGCAGAACTACTCCAACAGCTTTTCTAGACAAATATATTGAAAGTTGTGTACGAGCTAACAGTTCAGATGGAATTCATAAATTCAGTAAGTTGTAATGGCTTATTGATTATGTATTTTAGTATTAAAATCATATTCCAAACGCTAATTTCGATCATTATTTTATTTAACTGGTTTTTTAGAAACTAGACAGAAACAAATGAAGACGAAAAAGGGTTCTGAAGAATTGGATCCAAACGAAGACCTTCAAGAGGAGGATAGCCCAGATTTAAATTGTGTTTATCAACATTTGCAACTGATGCAAATGCTGTTACAGTTCGAAAGACAAAGAAGAGAGGTTCATGCAGAGAGAAACAGAAGGTTATTAGGAAAATTGCGTGACTCGCGAGCTTTAGAAGAGCATGCAAATGCTTTAGTAAGTATTATTTTTGTGATGAATTATTTATAAACTACAATATAAATTTAACATGGAATTATATTAAACAATTGCATTTCAGACGACTCGCATAAAAATATTAGAGAAGGAAATTGAAAGTTTAAAGGCTGATGTAGATAAAACTAAAAAGGAATCACAAAGTTCCGAAGAGAAACATTCTGAGGCGCTTCGATATTGGCAAAAATTGGTATGTTTATTAATTTTATTAATTAATTACAAAATGGTGTTTTTTTACTGCTACGGAAATAATTTTTATTTAGCTTAGATAAGATTAAAAGCCATAGGAATATTGTACAACGTTCATTTGGTGCCATAACCAAATTAAAATTTTACTTCTTCTTTTGTTAACGTTTAGTGCGTGGACGAGCAAAAACAAAATAAATTGCTTAGTGACCAAATAGAGGCGCTTCGGATAGAATTGAAAAATGAGCAAAAGAAGACGCTGGATTGCGAGAAGCAAGTAAACACAGCCGAAGCTGCGTTTTGTGAAGCTGCGCATCAATTAAAAGGTGCTCTGAAAGCCGCTAGTCAAACTGAAGAAATCAAGCGGGTTTTAGATTCAGTCCAGAAAAAGTACCTTCTACTAGGAGAGGTAATTTGATTATAGCATAATTGAAGTTTTGTCAAGCAAACTGCAGTGCTTGCAATTTCATTAAAATATTTGTTGTCTAATTTTCATTAGATTCAAACGAAAATACAAGAACGCATATCTGGCCCAGTTCATATGTCACGAACAGAGAATTCGCTCATTCAAAAAGCTTATACCGAAGAGTTATCAAGTAAGTTCCATCATTCAACAAGTACATTTATTATTCAGAAAGCAACGAATAATCATTCAACATTACAAATCATACAATTTTGCTAGGTCTCCGAAGACAACTGGAATCACAAACATCCAAAGTGGAGGCTCTGCGGTGCCGATTAGTTGAATTGGAAAATCGCGATGCTCGGAAAGAAGTGCAATTGATAAACGAGCAGAATCATTTGCAGGAAGTAAAGGAACGTCACGAAGCAGAGCTTGCAGCTGTTGAATCCAAGTATACAGCACAGATGCAAATCAATCTGTTTCTCGAAAGCCGTATACTTGAGTTGTTAGGAACATTGGAAGTAGCGAATTCTCGTAGAGGCGGTGCCGCCTCGGCTGCCATAAATCTCGCATCGTCAGCGTCGTCGCCCAAGGAACGGTCGCCTCCACTTTCAGTGAGTCTCGCCTCTTCGAGCGAAGGCAGTCTCGCGTATATGCAATCAGCTGCAACACCCGGCATCGTCATGAACGACTGTTGCAACACGACTGGCGAGATCTCGAACCTGCAGGCGATTGTTGAACCTAATCAACAAGTCCAGTCAGACTCACTATAAAGAGTTCCTGATGTTGTAAATCTATTTCAAGTCATGTTCTGTTACCAGTTGTAAACATTGCAGTTTCGATTGTCAAGTGTTTTAATTGTTTCAACATAATTCTAGCACTGATTCAAAAAATCTATTCAATGCTTTTATGTGCACTTTGAAGCCAGTTTTTGAATAATATTTGTAAATTACAGACTTCTCGCAAATGTGATTTAAAGTGATTTGAATGAATTAATTGCATTAAAATGAGTACTTGATTAGGGGTTGTTGCATATGATTGAAACACATTTTGAATTCATTTATGCCAAATGCACCGGAGTACATAGGAATATCTGCTTCCTCTGCACTATTGACATGAATTGCGTGTGCGTAACATGGGATATTGACAATCCATTGCGTCGGATCTTATAGCACTCATTTAAAACTGTTGATTTTTCCCACTAGTTATACAAAATGCTAATGTCCATTTTACATCGCGTTATTCAAGTTCACGGGTTATATTTTAACCACATATTTCTACCTCAAATTTTGTGTAAATAAAAAGTCGATTTTCATCAAATTTGGTTTGATTTGTCATTATTCTATACAACATAAAATATTATTACCAATTTTATACACTTATCCCTGTTCTGGTGATTTAATTTTGTCATATAGGAATTTAATACCTTAGGTTGTGCTGCGGATTTCAAATCATTTATGCTTCTGTGAATGATAACAAATATTATTCTATTGCATCTCAACTGAAATAACTTTTATACCAAAGAGAAACTAGATACTGCATAAGAGTAATGAATAGTGTTTTTTTGAAACAGCACTTTGATTACTGTATCATGATTAGATCATACGTTTGTGCGAAAAGACGTTTCAAAAGTCTCGAATGGTTGTTTGAGGAAGTATTATCAACTTACAATGTTCATACTTTTATATTTACATGTATCAATCATTTGTAATTAAATTAAATTATTTAAAGAATATAATGTAATGTTTAAATGGCTGTATTGCAGAAGAGTACTTTTAACTTTATGAAAGTGTGCACTCAAATAGAAAATAAATGGCGCATACAAATTTTTATTTTATTTTTGGCTCAAAAATATATCGAAAATTGCTAACAATTTTTGTTAGCGTTTGCGTAACGTTCGTTATTGCTTCTAAACAAAACGAAAGTATAATATTTACGTTTTTGTTATATATAACTGTATTTGTAAAAAATTGTAATGCGCTTCTGCAAATAAATATTTATATTTGGTGCACGTTTCAAGTGATGGTACTGGTAACAATTGTGTTTTAATAATCAACGCCAGTTTATCGTTATTCTTATATCAATAAGAATAATATAACTGTATTAATGTATTTTTTCCGATCTACTACTCAACAGAATATATTCTTTTCTCGATAAAATTGAACAAATACTTTTCTGCTCAAGCGTGGAAAGTGCCTTCTTATATGCGGCACTCGACCGGAAAAAAGTGTACCAAAATATGCTTTTGATTCATTTTTTACCTCAATTAGGCTTCTAGTCCTGTATAGTAACTTCTAATGAGTTTAGCCGAAGAACATGAAGATTTTTTTCTCTTTCTAATATTTAGAGGACTATAGAGGACTGAAGTAGCTAATTACTAAATGCGAAAATGACGATAATAATTGGCTTTATACTAACTCATGAAAAGAAGATTTGCTAGAAATTGCCTTGAAGTAAAAATACATTATTGTTACCAATTACCAGGAAAATATATATATTGAAAATCTGAAATTTGAGTTATAAACGTTGTGTGGGAATGCAATTGCTTTTTCCATGCTCTCAACGTAATGAAGTTGCAATACCTAGGTTTTTATGTGTAATTTGCTTTCCTGTGAAATCGAGTTTCACCATTTTTAATATTTAAAAATGGATATTGCTTATGTAATCAGCAAGGATGGACATAGAATATTTTATACCTCATAATGATTGGATTGTAATATACTTTGTGTACTTGTTTCCAATCAGCAAGGATGGGTCGTTCCTGCATGGAATAAATGAAAGGCTTGACAAATCAATCGCCGATTAATTAATTGTTTGCTATCTATTATTTTGAATTGTCTAATCGTTGATTGAGGTTATTTACAATGCGAAGTGTGAATAATGAAAATTTAATATTCAGAGAACAGAGAGATCATAGTTAATTAAAGCTGAACAAGTTGGTTGGCTTTTGTAATACAATCGAATACAAAAACCAACTTTTCTTTCGACTATGGAGCATTGAGTTTCAATTGATATAAAACTAACACCTTATAAAAAATATCTGCTTGTTTGAAGTACGACGTGGTTGTTATGTTTTCGTTAATAAATGCCACTAACACCTGTTTAAAATTGCCATTGTATGCAACTTGTATGATTTTTTACGGTTATTACAAATATGCAATAAGTCGATTGTCACAACAATAGACCTCTACAAAGTAGGCCAAAATCTACGACATGTTTATTTTAAGAGAATATAATAAATAAACAGCTGCGTACGAATTGTTGATAATGATAAAATTATTACTCGTTAATGCAGATTATCTTCTTATTCAATTCGGCTTGTTATTTACGTGGTTATGCCATATCCGAATTCGTCATTTCCATTAGAGTCGAATGTAAAGCTTCAAATGCGAGGATACAATTTGCAGTTGTATTTGTGCCTTTTGTACGAAGTTCTAATTTTACGGAGCAAGAAGACGGCTAGCCACATACACAAAATCAAAAGGCGCTTTTTCAACCCTGATTTGCAGAAACCATTTCAAATTGAAGAGAATTTTCATTCTGTTATTTTCCGTGATCCAAAAGGCTTGGAAAAGTGTGAATGTCGAGAGCATTTTACTTTCGGTTCGTCGTCGCTTGAAATTTTATACAGGAAATTGTACATTAATAACTAGCATATGCGATCAATTGATGGTAAATAAATTCAATAATCCTACTCAAATTAATTAAATCGTGGACTATCGCGCGAGTTACTGGCCAGAAGTGCTAAAAAGGACGTATGATGTATCATAGTATTCTGTATAATAAACATATCATCCACCGAGTTGTGTACGTTGTTTGTTTTTTGCGCAAGTTATTTCAAATTAAGGCTGTGTACGTGCACACACGTACAAGGGACACGTGTTTTTACAGCATTTATGTAACATCAATGCATAAGCTGTTTTGTGTGATGTTACAATCGAAATCGCGAGACAAAGCGACCGTCCAGCTTTAATCGTTATTACGGTTTTTTTGTTTCGTCGCATGCTTTGTTCCGCAGCTTCACTTTTTTCATCAACATCATCTGTTTAGTTGCTCATCATTACTAATGAAGCTTGGATATCGCCATCAAACCATAATCGAGCGCATTATTATTATGATATTTAATCCCAAGATGTTTTTTACTTCTGCAAATAAAATTGTAGATGGATATTATATACTGCCGAATGAAATTTATTAGTTATGTTTTCAGTGCGTGTTCTGACGCACGAAAATCAGAGGTAAAATGGAAGATCTGCCGCTTTCACGTTAATTTCCCGATTTTGTTCGTTTTACAGTGACCCAGATGTAAAAATTGTTGCAATTTCTATTCGAGGTACAGTTTGCTGCCAAATCGTGAGAATGTAAAGTTGTTCTCGACTGCGGCTTTGCAATTGTCAACGCGAAATTAGACACAGGGTTGCGAAAGCCTCGACGTCATTGATTCGCACAATAAAATTGCTTTCAGTTCAGTGGAAGTTGTTAGCGTTTGATCGGTTTCTTCGCGAACGTTTATCGGCATTTCAATTGGCGACGGAGGAAGCATGACGAGACCCAGGTCGGCGTACACGTAATCCTCCGGTTGTTAACACTGACAATTCCGCGGAAGAGCAATCCCCGATATTACCAACAATCGATACTACTTACTGCAGCTAGCAAGTAGATTAACCGGCTTTTTGGTCAGACGGGAAATGAGAAAAGTTTGACTGTTGAATTAATGATTGCTAAAAGCTCTCGAATTCTGCGATTCGCTTCACAATCGACGCGGCTATATTAAATTGTAACTCCGTGGCTTTAAATACCCCGCGAAGCCGGAAATAAAGTGAGCGATAACCGCTCGCCTCTCCTGTTCGCAGTTCCTGTACAAACTCGGCGGAATCCACGCTCGACTAAAGGACGATTCTTCGGCTGAGTTTTTCGCCGCCTCGCTGGTGCGCGTGCCGAAGTTACGTGCGCTCCTTTTGTTCACGAACGCGAAAAACAATGTCCAAATGCGCCCGCCGAACAAAAAGTCCATTGCATAATTTCACGCGTGTATGGGCTTTCAAGATTTTTACCGACAATTTTGTCCAGGTGCCAAGTTTACAATGCAATTTGCTCTGCTTTCAATTCTCGTAACAATCTCGTCCTAGTTGTTATTATCGTTATTATTCGCCATTTTTCAGGAAGGGGAGACGCAAAGAGTAATAAA